>JASDQU010208349.1:5861-17077 GCA_032191745.1 Picea mariana | reverse complement strand
AAGATCTCGGGCCCCTTTTGGGTCCTTTTTGGGTTTTGGGGATTATGTAATGGGATGGGATGTTGGCCATGGGCTTTTCCCTTATTTAGGAACTTTTGTATGTATAAATAGATATCTAGGCAATGTAAGAAGTGGGGAGATGGCTTAGTGCTAGGATTCTATCTATGTGATCATGGTTGTAAATTTCTAAGTGCAATAAAGGATTGTAAAGGCTTTGTGCGTATTGTGTGAGACTTGCAGAGCTCAATGCAAGTGGTTGTAACAGATTGTGGAAAGCTTTGTGTTGTAATGCAAGGAAGGAGGATCTAACGAGGTGCGCAGATCCCATTTCTTTTGAAAAGTGGGAATTGGATGCTTTGTGCCTATAACAGACTTGACTGAAGATAATAAAGAAGAAGAGTTGGTGGACGTAGCCTCAGGGTGGGGTTGAACCACGTAAATTCTTTGTTGTTCTATTTTGTGCTTCGTCTTGATATGTTTATGTCTTATTTTTCTTAGTGATTTGATATAGATAACTGTTATATAGATATGATCTTACTTTGTGCTTATTTATATGAATGAATGCTAGATCTAATCTATGTGCATTTTCTTAGTTCTTGAATCTGTTAGATCTGGTCTGTTTCTTGATGCTAAGTGCTAGATATGGTTGAATACTGTGATACTCTGTTTTCATCTGCGAAGTGTATATTGTTTTAATACTCATGAAATGTAACTACTAAGTGCTCTGTTAATTATTTGTATCATATGTCTGTGTCCCATCTAAGTTTACAGACACCTAATTCTTGTAACCACCCCTGCCTCTACCTCGAGTGAGACTTCATCTGCTTCGCAGGTGTTGCTGAAAGGGTCGGCAGTTAGGGATTTGTTGGTGAACTCTTGAGCATTTAACCCTGGGTATTCCCTGTGCCAACATTATTCAATTGATAAATATATGATGAGAAACAAACCCTTATGAACACAATATTTTATCGTGGAACCTAACAGGGAAAACCACCAACACTTTTCTATTAACTGCAAAATTCCTTTCCTTACAAGTTACATAGAAGGAATATGTTCTTCCTCTTCGATCAGCACCAACTAATCAGTATGCACCCACACCCTTTTTCACCAACACCAACTAGTAGGAGGCTTTGACCCCTTGTTTAGTCAGCTAAAATTGACAAGGAAGCACCAACTCCCTCTATTCACCAGAACCAACTGATAGGACGCTTCGACCCCTTGTTTAGTCACCTACAACTGACAAGGAAGCACCAACTCCCTTTGTTCACCAACACCAGTTGGTAGGAGGCTACAACCCCCTATTTAGTTAGTTACAACTGACAAGGAAGCACCTACTCCCCTGCAAGCTCCAACCTGCACTTGCACCACCCAACCACCCTTATTTTATAATGCAATTCAAACTCCTTTTCTCTTCATTGAATTTGACTCATGCAGCCATTTTTGTACATTCTAATTGTTTGTTGCAACCTCTGCATATATGGTTATCTCATTATCTGTAGTCAAACTTCATATTTTTCTTTCTAGCTTCTGTCATTTAATATTCAATGAATCTACTGGAGTTTCAACAAAGGTCCTCTATATCAAATTGCATAACTGCAGCTCTGTCTTCTTCTGTTCTTGATCTTCAATAAGACATTGACGGGCCCATTAGAACCAATAGTTCTTCTTCTTGAACTATGTTTATGTTTTGATATTCTAATATGAACTCAAGAGCCCCTTCTTCACACCACTCTTTCTCATTTATATATTCTTCAAAACGGCATGAGTGTGAAACACTGAGTCCCTTTGTTTGGACTATCGCACCTCTTTGTTTAACTTAACCATAATCAATGTTTATTATTCTTAGTGTGAAGGATTTTCATAAATTGATCATAGTTATGGATCAATTTCATCTTTTAACTCGATCCAAAATCTCTGCAATTATTGCATAAACCGAGTTCTGTAGAGGCGCTTCCTTCAAACCATTACATGTGATCAATAATGAAAAACCACAGGTTTATCAAATTTAGTGATGTATTACCTTTTTCCTCTATATCTCTTATTCCATATGACCAATGGCGATGATGAGACACTAGGAGAAATGAGAGCTTGAGCACTTATCAGAATCAACAGTCACGATTTAATCTCCCAATGAGATGGACGACTGTCAGGACATTGGGACTTCTCCCTTCGGGACTTCGGGACTTGCAACATTTCAAATCTTCCGAATAAGGTTTTTTCGAACAGATCAGACGGTTTACGTTTATTTCGTGGAAACAGATCAATCGTCAAACTTTATCCTTACACAGCTTAATCCAACGGCTTGGACTTAATCAAGCATTGAGATGAATGGACATTATTTACTTTGAGACTTTGGCTATTCTACTTATGCTATCCTTCCACTTTTCTATATCAACGGTCGAGAACGCTCCCGAAGTGTTCCTATAGATCAGACGACTTATGTGCACTTTAGAACTTCATCCTATGGGACTTCAGAGTTTCGGATAATCATTGCTCCATTTTCCTCCGGAGTGATTACCTGTTGAATAAGTCATAAAACGGTGGAGACCACTTGGTGTCATTTAACACTCCCACTTACACTATCCTTCCACTGTACTAGATCAACATCTGAGAATGCTCCTGAAGTGTCCTTCATATCAGACGACTCATGTTCACTTTGGGATTTTGTCCTTCGGGACCAGCGTTTTTGTCATTTGTTTGTGGTGAAACTCCCGAAGTAAATCTCCCGGAGTGACGTAACTTACTGACGTCATTTTTTGACATGGCATGGGCCGATTGGCAGTCACGTGTCACTCAGATTCATGATTTACACATACCTGGACTGTCGATTTCATCTTGACACTTGTCACTATTTAACTGTGCCATGTGTCCTTGCTGACGTGGTCTGTCACATGTCCTTACTGACATGGTCTACTGACGTGGTCTGCCAAAGGTCCTTCCTAACGTGGTATGCTGACGTAGATCTCCCAATTTTACACACATTCAACTCGATCTAACAGTCAGAACAATACCTGAAATGTATCTCATATCGACGGCTGAGAGTTACTTCGGATTTTCAGATTTCGAGACTTCGGGTAATTCAATATATTGAATTCACAATTCTTCCAAAGTGAGATTCCTGAATGGTAACCATCTCACATCTTTTAACCCAAAATAAATGATGCTCATTTGATAAATTTCTTATATCAACAACTCTATCTGTCTGTGATGTTGCTTTGCCTTTGCTTAAATCCAACGACCCTCGGGAATTCAGACGGGAATTTAGATATTCGAATTCTCAGCCCTTTTTCCACACTTATACTATCCTTCCACTTAATTTGATCCAACGATCGATGTGGATTGTGGAACCATAACTTGCCCGTGGTTTAGCCTGTCGCCCAAACTCCGCAATCAAATTTGCATGATTTTTGATGGATCAACCATAGTCGTTGATCTATGAATCTATAAGATCTGACGGTCCTGACTAATTACGGGATTGGAAATAACATGTTATTTAATTTTCCTTTCATTCTCTGCAATCTATCCCTATCTTTGATCTGGCGCTTTCGTATCTGAAGGTCACGACTTAATCCAATTTAATCTGATCGTTTATTGGATCAACCATAGTCATCGATCTTTGGGTCGATGGGATCTGATGATCTAGACTCATTGCGGGATTGGAACTAGAGTGTCGTTTAATTCTCCTTTCGCTCTCTGCAATTCATCCCTGTCGTTGATTTGGCGCATGTGTATCAACGGTCTTGATTTGATCTTATCATTGACCAATCCTCCAATGGTCCTTAATCCCATGGTCAGTCATATGACCGATGTGCAATGTCTATATAGAAATATGTTTTCAACGAATGATCAAGATCCTTCATCATCATATCGACAGTTATTGTCACTTTGACCAAAAGGTAGGGGGCCCGATAGGTCGTCTCGGGCTCCAGGCTGGTGAGCTTCTCGTGTAGTCCAAACACCTAGAGCCCCCACCATACCCTTGCACTATGCATCGATAAGATATGGATATTTTTGTGTATACTAACCTGCATAATCTTTTTCATACTTCCAATGTGGGATAAATCTCGTTACATGAGATGATCAACACCGTCAATTTCTTGATCGGACAGCTGCTGAGGCTTCTCACCTTTTCCTGTGCATTGATCGACTTCTCATCCTTTCCATTGATCCCAACGAAATTTCTCATCTTATGATCTTGAATATTTGCATGCATTAATATGAGCTTCATGTGTGCCATATCTTTTGAGCTTCTAATATTCATTCTCTAATCCTCTCGAGCTTAATCTCTGCATATTTTCATACTATTTGACATTTTTAATTATTATGCTAACTGGTATATTGTTGATAGCAAGGACAATTCGTCATAACAAATTATCATCACATCAATGACATTGACTGTTGACATCAATGACAATACATTAATGACAATATGTCCAACAATCTCCCCCTTTGTCATTGATGTCAACACACCAACTTCATACTCAATCTCCCCCTGTGATGATGTTTCTCTCCTCTGAAGTTACTCTCCCCCTTTGAAATCAATGAAAAAGGGTTTCTCCTCCTATGATCTGTCTTTGTATATGCTACTAATCAATATCTGAACTTTTTAAACTCCCCTTCCAATCATGCACTTCCTGCCATAACTGAATAACTCCCCCTGTCATTCTACTCTCTCTACCTCTGACAGTTCTCCCCCTTTGTTTATAAAAAGAGTATTTCTTCCTTACAAGGTCTCTCCTCTTGTTATCTCTACAGGATATCATGTATATCATTGTTTACATCATAATGTTGTTGTTGTAGATACCACTGTCCTACTGGAATACTACGCAATTGTAGCTCATATTTTTCAAACAACCCTTGGATATGTCCACTGATTCTCATCGATCTCTATCCATGATATCAATTGTTTTTATACCATCCACCTTGACATATGCACTCTCAACAATCTTATTTAACCTAATATTTTAGCATCTTCATGCTTTCTTGGTAGAAGCATATACAGGAAAGATACCTTCATCATATCTAGTATCAATTTTTTCGAGATTCTCATCAATCCTTTTGATGTAACCCTTACTTCCAAAGACCTTGAACTATTTTACCGAAGGATCTCTTCCAAACCAGGGTTCATAAGGCGTTTTACTACTATCAATATTGAGCTGGCCTCTGTTCAATATGTATACTGATGTGGTTACAACTTCCATCCAATATCCATAAGATAATTTTGCTTCATTGGGCATATTCCTTGTAGCTTCCTGGACAAAGATCCCTTTTTTTTTAATTTTTCTTTAAGAGGGAGTTTCAGTGTACCATTAAAATAGGATTAAAATATTTATGAGATAATCATCACTCAATTCTTCTTGTTGTTCTATTGTTGGAGGTTCATCATGAACATCATTATTATGTGCACCAAAAGATTCTTTATCCTTGTTTTGAGAATATTCCTTATTAGAAGTTTCATCCTCCAAACTCCTATTATTAACTTCATCAATTTCAGGAGCAATATTTTCCTCATCTTTCTTGTTTGGTACTTCAGATTTTCTTTTCCACGTCTTCTTATTTACTCTTCTTTTCAAATTGTGTAAAGCATTTCTTATTGACTGTCTTCTTGAGCTCCAACAATCATGGGCTTTGGGACCATATCCACCACAACTATAGCTTCTCATAGTGTAACATTGTGTAGTAATATGTCCAACAAGATTGCAGTTCCAACATCTTATATTGTTGTTGAACCTACCAATTTGTTTTCTTCCATGATTCCTACAATTCAAGGCTTTATGACCATATTAATTACAAGAAAAACAATAACCATTAAAAACACTTGCATACTTCCTTTGTTTAATCCATGAAGGTGTCTCTCTTCTAAACTTACTTTTAGGTGTATGAGTGGCTTCATGATGTCTTCCTTGATATGATCTTCTAAATATTGTAGTGTTGATTTCATTCTTTGAACATGAAGGACCTGTGTCATACCTGCTTTCACTTTTTATAAATGAAATACTTGCATCAGACTTGTCTTCACCCTTTACAAATGAAGGACTTGCATCAGGTTTCTTAGAATTAGTGATTTCTTCCTTGTTGTAGCCAAGACCGAATTTTTCATTTGGTGATCTCTCACTATCCAAGATCTCATCTAAGATCATAGAGTTATTCAAGAACTTGAATTGGGTGTTTTAATTCCCAAACTTCTTTCTAAGATTCACAACTTCTGCTTCTAGCTTATGACATGATTCTTCCCTTTTTTTCAACTGGTTCCTCACTACCTCCTCTCTTCTTTTGGATTCTTCAAGTTGGGCCTTCATATTGACATTGCTTTCTCTTAGTTCTTTTAGATCTGTAAGGTTTTTGCTAAGTTAATCATATTCCTTATTTTCTTCTTTTACTTGACTGATTTAATTCTTCAGCTTCTGAATCTCCTCTTCTTTTTCTTCTAGCTGAAATTTTTTCTCAGATATGACCTTTTCATTGTCTTTGAGAATTTCCTTTATTTCCAAGAAGTGCTTTTGACTCTTTTCAAGAAATTCTTTAGTGTAGTCATGAAGAAAACTATAGCTTGAATAATCATGGTCATAGTGGTATTCATAAAGACTCCAATCAAATTTTTGTTTGACCTTAGATAGTTCTTCTTCTACTTCTTTCATGGGATAAATGCTAACAGAAAATTCTTCTATTGTATCTAAATCTTCTTCTTTACTTGCAGGGGAGATTTTACTATCAACATTATTGCAATCGGAAGATTGTGGAGAGTCTTTATCTTTATTGATGGTTGAGTCTTCCTCTTCATCCTTGATAGGAATGTCTTATGTGTCTTGTCTTTTGATTTGATACATCTTCATGGGAGGATCAGCAGATTCTTTGGAGGTATCATCACACCACATGTCATATTCAACATCAATCTGAGTAATAGGACTTGATCCGTTAACCATGTGTACTTGTTCATATCCAAGGTCAAATTCATTTGAAGGAATTATTTGTAGACTGAGAACTTTATCAGGGGCTTCAGTCCCTTTCTTGAATTTTTCAACATTCTTAAGTTGATCCTTTAGTTGTTTACACCTTTATTTATATTTTCTCAGATCATCCAAAGTACACTCAAGCTCAGCTTCAAGATTGACTTCTTCTTCAATGTCTGAGTATTATTTAAAAGAATTGTCATCACTAGAATTGTTGTAGACTGAACTTTGTTCTGATTGAAATGCTTCATTAGAATTTTGTTCTAAGTAGAGGTCTTCCATCTTTTCCCAAACTTCGTTTGCAGAATTACATTCACCTATCTTCTCTTTGACATCATTAGGTAATCCATCAAGGATTGTATTCACTACCACTGAGTTAATTTTCTTGTCTTTCTTTTGAGTTGGATTCCTTACCCTGCTTGGTGGGAAGTAATCAGTGATCATTTAATTCCATACATCATGTCCCAATGCCTTCAGATGACTTTACATTATTGCACTCCAAAATATGTAATCTTCTTTTCCAGGTATTGGAGTTCCATTCTCAATGTAAATCTTATGTCCATCCATGTTTTCTTAATTTGATCTTCCTTTCAGATTGTTAGAGTGTTCTTAAAGGAACCTCACTCTGATGCCAATTGATGGAATATCCAACAATACTGAGAGGGGGGGTGAATCACTATTGACTTCGTTTTCTCATTAATTCCTTCAATATTAAGCACACACATTAATTATTCAATTGAGAAATATATGATGAACAACAAACCCTTATGAACACAAGATTTTATCTTGGAAACCAACATGGAAAACCACCAACACTTTTCGATTAACTGCAAAATTCCTTTCCTTACAAGTTACATATAAGGAAGATGTTCTTCCTCTTCGATCAAAACCAACTGATCAAGATGCACCCACACCCTTGTTCACTAGAACCAACTGGTAGGAGGCTTTGACCCCCTATTTAGTCAGCTACAACTGACAAGGAAGCACCAAATCCCTTTTCTCACCAACACCAGCTGGTAGGAGGCTTTGACCCCCTGTTTAGTCAGCTACAACTAACAAGAAAGAACCAACTCCCTTTGTTCACTAGCATCAACTGGTAGGAGGCTACAACCCCCTATTTAGTCATCTACAACTGACAAGGAAGCACCTACTCCCCTACAGGCTCCAACCTGCCCTTGCACCACCCAACCACCCTTATTTTATAATGCAATTCAAACTCTTCTTCTCTTCATTAAATTTGACTCATGCAACCATTGTTGTACATTCTACTTGTTTGTTGCAACCTCTTCTTGTATGGTTATCTCGTTATCTACAGTCAAACTTCATATGTTGTTTTCTAGCTTCTGTCATTTAATGTTCAATGAATCTACTACAATTTCAACAAAGGTATTCTATATCAAATTGCATAACTGCAGCTATGTATTCTTCTGTTCTTGATCTTCAATAAGACATTGACAGGCCCATTAGAACCAACAATTCTTCTTCTTGAACTATGTTTCTATTTTGATATTCTAATCTAAACTCAAGAGCACCTTCTTCACACCACTCTTTCTTGTTTATATATTCTTCAAAACAGTGTGAGTGTGAAACATTGAGTCCCTTTGTTTGGATCATCACACCTCTTCATTTAACTTAACCATAATCACTATTTATTATTCTTAACATGAATGCTTTTCATAAATTGATCACAGATATGGATCAATTTCATCTTTTAACTCGATCACAAATCTTTGTAATTATTGAAAAAATCGAGTTCTGCAGAGGCGCTTCCTTCAAACCATTACATGTGACCAATAACGCAAAACCACGGGCTTATCAATTTTAGCGACGTATTACCTTTTTCCTCTATATATCTTATTCCATATGACCAACAGCGGTGACCAGACACTAGGCCAAATGAGCGCTTGATCACTTATCATAATCAACGGTCACAATTTAATATCCCGATGATATGGACAACTGTCGGGACTTCGGGAATTTGGGACTTGCAACATTTCAAATATTCTGAATAAGGTTTCACCAAAGAGATCAGATGGTTTACGTTTATTTCACAGAAACAGATCAATCGTCATATTTGATCCTTACACAACTTAATCTGATGGCTGGGACTTAATCAAGCATTGAGATGGCTGGTCATTATTTACTTCGGGACTTCGGCTATTCTACTTACGCTATCCTTCCACTATTCTAGATGAACAATTGAGAACGCTCCTAAAGTGTTCCTTCAGATCGGGTTACTTATGTGCACTTTGGAACTTCGTCCTACGGGACTTCGTAGGTTCGGATAATCACTCCTCCATTTTCCTTCGGAGTGATTACCTGTTGAATAATTCATAAAATGGTGGAGACCACTTGCTGTTGGTTGTTGAAAAGTCAACAAGAAACATGTGTCTAGTTTACTTTTCCCTTAAATAAATTGGACAATAAATATTAATCTATTATCTCATAATTACTTGAAATAATTAACTGAAATGGAAAAAAAGTTAACTATGAGAAATTCAAGTTCAAAGGTTGACTGGTAGGACATGGAGGTGACTTGAAGTTGTAACAGAGTTATAAGTGTAGTTATGAGAGTTTTGAAGTAGTTTAACTTAGTTAAGTGAGTTAATCCCAGTTGTATTAGTTGTAACTGAACTTACAGTAGTGAGAGTTCAGTGAAATCAGATGCAACTGAAGATTCACCACGGTTAACTACATGCATGTCATATATAGTGGAGACCCAGTTGAGATAACAGGTGAAAGGGACAGTTTGGCTATCAGTTGTGATTTGATTGAAGTGCACTCATGCAATAAGACATGCAGTGGATATTCTCATGAGCATGTGTAGACTAGGCAATTAAAATTCATTGTGAGAATTCCAATTGCAGGGATTGTACAGAGGAGGCAGGCTGTCTATGTTTAAGGATAAATTCGTGAGTGCGGACACAGACCAATCTCCCCAGATCCACCTGGATCTAGAACAAAACGTGACAGAATATTACTCTTTCCCTAGACCTAGATTATTGAATGAACTAAGAGAAAAGGATGGTGGGCATACCTTATGAACACTCTCCTTATATCTCTGTTGTTCCAAGATTTTCTCCGATGCTCTTGCGTCGTTCCAATCACAACAACACAAACCAATCACAACAAATGCAGATTAATATATTCAATACCTAGTCTATACATGTGATCAAGGAATCATGTAATAAGATGACATCATCATTATGGGAAAGGGACATATTCATGTATTGTATTAATGGAAAGTGAAACTTACAACCTGATCCTTGATGTTGTAGGTCTCCTTTCGATGGCTCCTAGTTCTGACACACACACTTGCTCATGCATGAAGAAGTTCTACCACATATGATGACCTTGCTGTTGTCTCTTGCTGCTGTAGCATCAGTCCTCCATACAGTCTTGCACCAATTCTCCAATCAATCTCTTGCTAGCTTTCTTCTTCTTCTTCCTCTTCTTATTCTTCTTAACCATTTCCATGAGCAATCTCCTCAATATATAGGAGAAGATTGATTAGTTACTTGGATAGGGAATGATCCCAAGATATTTGGGAAGTCAGTACTTTGCCAACCATTCGAAAGCCAACTCGCCCTTCTAGAAGATTCCTTCTAGAAGGATCGAGAACTTATCCATTTTCCTTCCTTTAAAAACAAGTTCTCACCCTAAGCTTGAGCACAGTGCGAGAAGTTCGCACCCCAGTTGTATGCAGCCTGCGAGAAATTAGTATTCTCACAGGAGAGTATATATGCAGCCTGCGAACTATCTTTAAAATATGATTTCTGGAAGATGACAAGTGTAACCTTCCTTAGGAAAATGTTCTTAATGAAGAGTTTGATCTTCCATTATCATGACATAATCATAATATCATCTCGATAACCAAAAATGTGGATAACAGAATGCCCCCCAAAGTCTGAGAGCGGAACCAGTGACAGTCGATAGACTTTGTAAGCTGCATGTGTGTGTCAGGAACCAAGAGCACATCTAATTGGAGCCCTGCAAACAACCAAGCATCAGCAAAATATTGTATATATCAATTCCTGAGGTAGGCATTCCCATACTCAGATCATAGATTGATGACATCATAAACAAAGGTCATGGCCACCAATTATACACTGTGGATCCATGCTGTCACTATATAGCACAACCACTTGAATACACTGTGGATCTGTGCAACAAATTTTTAGTCAAGACGACATAGCCATGAAACATACACAGTGGATCTATGTGTCACAAAACATACATACTCCATCGCAACCTGGATCGCAAAAA
>JASDQU010208348.1:6724-28163 GCA_032191745.1 Picea mariana | reverse complement strand
AAAAGTAATGTAAAGTGTTATGCAAAACAGATTAAGCATATAATCATGAGAAAGGACGTTGTATACCTTGGAATGATCAGGTGAGGTGATAATGTGAGTCTAAATACTAGTGATGAAAGGTATAATAATGTCAAAAGGTATGGGCAAAAAGGTGCATAGCGTGGTCCTAACAGCTCTATGTTAGGGTCTCAAAGTTCTTTAAGCAAAGGGTGTGATTCCAAGTGGAGATATTGTGCTTTTGGAAATACTAGGTACTCAAAACCCACAAATAATTGGGTTATGCTTACAAGGAGAAAGGGATATGATGCCATTTGATGAGCCTTGATAGCTCTCATAGACTACATGGTGTGAAAAGTATTGTTCGAGTCTTTTGGAGTCATTGAGGATAAGCATGAAGGAAATGGCATTCTGATCTCGCTTTTCACCCTCCAATCTCACCTCCAAACTATGCATTGAAGTGCCTTTGTGGGGATTAAGAGGAACAAAACCTGAATCCAGTTGATTTGAAGTTCTTAGACCATATAAATGGGATGAGTTCTTAAAGTTAAGAGGAGATGAGGGATGAATAGGATTTGGGATCTATGGGAGTCAGTGCCATGTTTGGGAAGGAACTTAGAGATAATGAAATTGCTAGGGTTTGACATCTCCCCAAGAGAGTTGAGTGACAAAGGTTTGGGAACTCCTAACATCAAATTGATGAAGAAAGGAAGAAAATGTGTTAAGTTGACAAACCAAGTGAAGTTATCTTTGGGAGAAGATATGTAATGGATCAAGTATTAGATATGGAGAGGAAAGATCTCACAAGGAGGTTCTTAGGTACATAGACCTTTGAAAGGAACATAGAGTAGTGGATAGAAATTGAGGGCACTGGCCAGGAGAGGGAGCTCACGAAGAGAATGGTAAGTTGATACTTATCTGTATTCTGCTCGGAATGGTTACTTAAAAAACCCTCCCACGCTTCGGTTCTGAACCCTCGACTTGATTATGGAATCAAAAAAACCCTTACCATAACTTGACTCATACCCTCGGATTGATTGCTTCGAACTTGACTTATTAAATTTCTTCCACAACTTGGGCCAAAACATCAACTTTCTCTACATTGAAAATCCTTCCGCAACGCAGACTAGAAACCTCGGCCCCGATTTTCTTCAAACCTGAACTTAATAAATCTTTTCACAGCTCAGCTCAGAACCTTGTGTTTGATCACTTTGAATCTCTTCCACAACTTGGGCTTGAGACGTCGATTTTCTTGCTTCAGATCTCTGAGCTTGGTTTAATGGAAATCCCCCCATAGTTTATGGTAATGGTTATGAGGTTCAAAGGAATGGTTGGGTCACTTCTCATGCTACCAAATGTGTGGAAGCCCTGGCAGCTACAAATGGGTTTTCATGGATAACCAAATGTGTGGAAGCCCTCGCAACTACAACATGGATGGATAACTAGTGCAAAGTCAAGGAGGGAAGTAGAAAGTAGAGGTAGACAAATTTAAGTATTCTCAAGTCTTAAGTATTCTCATGTTTTCTTATGGCTAATGTGATTTTTGTTCAATGTTGTTAGTATTCTTATACAATTAGGTCATGTGTGCATTCCACTCATCCTATAAATGACCAAGTTGTGAGAAAGGGAATTAACTCCCTCTCATCATCACCTCAATTTCTATATTGTTAGAAAGTCCATGTGTTTCTTCTACTCATGTTATTCTTCTAAATAAAACACCTATTTGGTAACCATTCCTCTCACCAAATCCCTTCTAGAATGGTGTAACAATGTTAGGGTTACATTAAAGAATGAAGATTAATTATGACAACAGTCCAACCTACTTGTTCGAACAATAATTGTATTGGGTTTCCATTTTGGGAATGAAATGTAATTACAATAAGATTCAAAACCACATGTGACCCAAAATAATCATGTTAGGCTTCTAGTTGGAATGTGTATATAATTACGTTGGGATTTATGTGAGCCCTTTTCATCTTACAAAAGGGTTCAAGGGCTTCAACATATTGCTCATTTTTTGCATTCCTAATATAGAATAATCCCAAAATATATGTGCTTTGGGCAACTCAACAATGATCAAATAGGAGTAAATCAACTTTGGGGTGTGTCTTGATTAATGGAGCATGTCATGAGGGTTTTGGCCCTATTCAAGACAATAATTTCTTGTGAACAACAACATTTGGTTTTGTGGTGTGGACTTGTTTGGCCACCTTAGGGATTGTTGGCTCTAATTGGTAGACTCGGGTCCACTTACGTGTTCAACAAAGGTTGATGTAGTTTAGTGTTGAAATTTTCAGTGCTAGTTAAGGGAACATCTCACTAGAAGCACATGCCAAGATTAAAGATATGGAGATATGTTATAGGATAAGGGTCTCAACATCCTATCTCAATATCCATATATATTCCTAGTCTATTATGTTGATCTACAACTCTTATACACACTTAACACATTTACGTACATTCAGTTCAACATATTCATCATAACAAAAAAAGTAAAGAATTACCTACATACCAATAATCCATGTAGAACATAAGAGTCACAATGTAAACAAAAGGGGGTATTTTATTACTCCGTTCCAATATAAGAATCTAATATATCACACTACACACAACTAGACTATGCACTTACCAAATCCAAGGCACGAAATTAGAACTATATAATGGTCTCCATTTCCTTATGCCACTTAACAAAATAGAGGCCCCTATGATGGAGGCCTAGGCTTGCACACTGCTAAGAATAAGATCCTACATATTCGAATGACTAACCATTTTGAATCCATAAATCACTCCAGTTGTTGTAAGTCCAAATAGGCAGGCTCTATACTATATAGTGGGGGAAAACTCTCATAGGGTTTTCTTCTTTGCCAACATAGATTCATGCATAGTTTCTAAATGGTAATTTTCTACTTGTATCTTTTTCAACCCGACCACTTAATCCAGAGGGATTGGCTAGAGCTTGGGTGTCAACATTCATCTATTTAATGTAGTCTCATAGCTCATCTATGGGTTTCTCTCACTGCTACATGATTCCCATCCACTACAACATTGTAGTGTATATGGTGAGACTCTCCTTCATGGCTTTCCACAACTACTCCTTAATACTTTGGCCTTCATAAAGAAGAGGAACCACCATATACATCAAGCCCCATAATTGTTGATTCTCTTGGTTCTTTTCAGTCTCCAAGTTTGCCTGCAATAATGGAGTTTGCTAGTACAATTGTCTCCACAAAGAACAAACCACATCTATTGCCTCAGTAGGCCACCTATTTCCATTCTAGTCAGAGGTTCTCCAATTAAAACGAAACCAACTCCAATTCCTATTCCAAATTCTACCTCACTTGTACTTAGGGATCCATGCCAATGGTCATCTCAGTTTAGTTTTGAAGGCATTGATTAAGATGTTATAACTCTTCATAGCCTTGCTTGAAGTGTACAATGCATTGTGTAGCTTCCTCAAGAGTGAGCTTGGTCATCCACAACAAATCAAGAGTTGACTAGGGTTGAACATTGATATTTGGGTTGAATCACTACAATGTGGAACTTGTGGTGGGAACCCAGTAATATATAACCCAATCACTATCAAATTCTCAAATCAAGCTTGCATGTTTGTCTCAAAGTTGAGGATGGCCTATGATCTTATTAAAATATAGAAAATTATCTCATGTGTGGGAGTGATCGATTATGGGGTGATCTCATCCTACTCTTGAAAAACCCACAGCATGGCCTTACAAGACTTGGAGTTTTGGTCCAATTGCTTGATCATCACAAGAGTACTGGTCCTTTTCAACCTTTTCTATGTAGAGAGCAAGTCCCTTCCATTATCTAAGGATTCCTTTGCTAAATATACCATTATTGTGTCCTCCTCTACCTACTCCCCCTCGAACAAGAAGTCATCAATATTTAGGGAACGATGGGTAGGGTTTTTTCCATCACCAAAACACTCTTAATCCCCACTCACTACACTCTGACCCACCTCTCCTGGTTGTTGCATGTGTTATGTCTCCCCTCCATTTTGATTGAACTATTTCAATTGCTTAGAGGATGAACTTGGTGAGGGGAGGGTGCACAAGTGTAGCACAAAATATTCACAACTTGGTAGCAAACATTGACTTAGATAGAATGGAGAGGGAAAATTCACTAAGGGGTTGAATAGTATGAGGCTTCTTCTATGGGTTGTTCCCCTACAATTATGACTTCATAGAACCCAAACACTAATTGAGATCATGGTTGAAGAACGTGGAATCATGTGAGATATTGCTAATGAGTATTGATGAGCGAGAACCTTGGGATTCATCCTATTATCTACAGTATCAGTAGAAGAAATTTTACCTACAAGATTATTATTGAAGTCAAATCCAGACTCCACTTCTTAACCTTCTCCTTATGAACTATATGTAATGAACTAGTGTTACATATTGATTGACTGACTGTTTCTGTCATTAATGGTTTTATAGGACGTACAAGAAAACAGGTATTTGTCAGATCTATCTTCATTGAGTGAGGGAAGTTTAGGTAGAATAGAGGAAAATGAGACATCTAGTACGTCTAATAGGCAGAGATCAACTAGAGGTGAGAAGATCAGAAGAAAATTCCATAAATGCATGGATTTTTTTCTTGTGAAAGGGGGATCATGTTCATATGATCATGAGAGCATAGATGACATCGAGGTGCCCTTGAGGTACAAACATATAGTGAAACAATGGGTACCCAAGGATCTTCCTGAAATAAACACTGATTTTTGTGTAAACGAAAGGATATACCAGATTGCTCCATCGTCATTACATGGTTTGGGGCTATTTTCTATGGATGGCATAAAGGTCTGTTACGACGGATTAACTGAATTGATGGAGTAAGTCGGACCCTATTATATCTACAAAGATTGGATACRGATAGTCCAATATACAAAAAGTATGCGAAGATGTGGATTGGCTACAAATTATATACAACTAAAAAACAATGATCAAAATAAAGGAGCAACTATCTACATTGACAGAAGGCCAAACGCAACGGGGAATATTGCAGGGTTTATAAACAGTACACGACCCGTGACCACAAATAAGCGACCCAATTGCGTATTTGAGGGGCGTGAAGGAAACCGTGTATTCGTATGCGCAATAAAATCAATAGCTGCAGGGGAAGAGATATTGATTTATTACAATTTGAATCGAATAGATAAAGATGTTGCTATTATGGGGGTGGTATGTATACTAATTTACCCAACCTGTAAGCAGTGACTCATATTTTATGATTTTCATTATGTTCTATTTTTGTTATCAACATTTTTATTTCTCATAAATTTGAATTTATTTCTCATGATATTGATCACAGTTCTAATTTTATTGTAATGTGGCAGGATGATCGTGGTAAATCAATAGATTCCTCAAAACAAGTAAATGAACAACAATTTTTGAATTGCATTTAATGTGCATTTCATTTCTGTGGCAATCAATTATTTTATTTGTTTACATAACTCAATTATCATTTATTTTGTCGAATATGTAGTCAACGAGACACAATGTTGATGATGATTCACTTGCCAAAAGGGATTTGTATGAATCCCCCGACCCTATGATTTTAATAAGGAAAATGATCAATAAAGGAAACAAGGAGCTGACTCACTTGTTAAATATTCTAGATCAAACTCCTGATGTTGAACAAAGGATCAATGAAGTTATGACCAGACTTAATACATATAAGGTAATAACCATAATTTCAAGTTGTTTTATTTTTATGTGATAAGATCATATATGAAAGATTGATTTTAAACTTTTACATTATCTAAACAAAAAAATGTTTTCTTTCTTATATAGAAATTTTTGGATCCTGTTGACACTGACATGCATGGTATCGGTAGTATTGGTGTTTCACAGACACCATAGGGTCCCAACACAGGCCCTCGTATAGCTACTAGAACACAACTATTCAGATCTCCACCTTCTAGACCATTAGGTGGGAGCCACGACACACCCACCGAGGAAGCGACCACACAGGTAGGCTCTAGAGGTGGTGATAGAAATGAGGTCGATGATTTGACAAACTATATGGTTTATTTTCCTAAAGGAAGATGTGTGACTAGCATAAGGACCCTTAAGGGAACCTTTATGGTCAACGAGGAATGAATTCCATTAAAGCAGGTTAAAGTCCCAGGTAATTTTTAAAATTTTATTTTTTCCATGTTCTCTATGTAGACAAATATAAATCATCTAAATTATTAATTTTAAATTAATAATCATATAATTATTTTGTGTGTAGGGAACAACGATTTTTACAGGTCCTTGGAGAATAAGGCTTTGCTGATTGTTGGGCCCATAATACGGGAGAGGTGGAATTTCTAGAATTCCAACCTCAAAAAAGAATTGATGGATTATCTAGAAAACCTTTTTGGTGTAGATACTTTTAATAATACCTTGGCCATGGATGCAACTGGACAATATTTAAAATATACACGAAAAACATGTAGGAGGCACCTGAAAAAAAATGATAGTTACGAGCGTCCTTTGATGATTCCAGAGAGGGAGTGGAAGGCCCTCATTGAGGACGCAAAAGAGAAGAAATTGATAGATGAAGGAAAAACACCCTCTTGTCCCAGAAGGTAAATTACAATTTTAATTGAATACCTTCAGTTTTTTTTGGATGTAAATAAACCTGTGGTATATATTAACATACTTTAAACTTTTGATGATAGGTTTATTGACACGTCAAAGGCCACAAAAGAAAGGCTTTCCAAATGTGGCCAGCACAAGCTAAGTCAGGGTGGCTACTTGAAGTTGCAGTCACGAATTCTAGGTACCTAAATATCTTATTTGTATCGCCTTAAAACTTTTAGGTAATTCCAATGAATAACATAAAAAATACATACTCTTATGTAATGTAGGGTGACAAGTTTTGTACTGAAACCATGGAGGAAGACCTCAAGCTTGGTTACAAGTACAGCTATAAAGGGGTAGTTGAACACCGAAAAATCTTGGGGTAGATACCAAGAACCACTTTACAGGATAAGGTAAATAAAATTTAATCCAAATTAACCTTTATTATTAAAAGAATACAATCATGTTGGATATTATTAACATTTACAACTTTGTTTTAATCATGGGAGTAGCATTGTCAATGAACGCACTAGTCTTATTGGAGAGCAGTGCGTTGATAGAAGTTTGAAACTAGAAGATAATTTTGATCCCATTCAATCCCAATTTTCCACGGAAACGCAGTGTTGATGGGCGAAATAGTCCGTCCGTCAACTGGGAGAGTGGAACCAGTCCGGGGTTGTCTAAATAACCCAAGTCGTTTGGAATGGACCACCCTGACGAGTTTAACGGCTTCGTTGGCCGCTCTAAGGTCTTTTAAGAAAACCAAAGAAAAACTAATCTAAACTAACTAATCTAACTAAAACAAACAAACTAAAACAAATAAAAGAAACTAAACTAATTAAAACAAACTAAACTAACTATTACACTAATCTAATTAAAGCAAACTACTAAATAAACTAAAACTAAATATAACTACTCTAACTATTCTATTATAGAATCTACTAATTACTATTTTAATAACTCAAATCAACTATCTAATCAATGGATGCAATATTACTTATTCACAAATGTACACTATAAACAATCTACAGATTTAATTAAAACCTGCAAAACTCAATTTATTACTGCCCTAAGACAACAAGATATGTTTTTTGATTTTTTATATTTTATGAAAAAGGAAATAAAACTACTGAAATTAAACAATCTAATATAATTTCTGAAATTAAACGATCTAATATAAATCTAATTAAAACTATCTCTAAACTAAACTACTTAATGAAAACAGCAAAGAAAAGATTAGCTGACCTGTAAGCGCTCCTAATTTGTCCCATGTGTGATGACTCTGAAGCTGGTCGGAGGAAGTAAACTTGCACCGGATTGGTTCAATAGCTTCCCGTAAATGATCAGCTGAGATGCTCTTCGAGTTGGTTTGCAGGACAAACAAGACATAAAAATATCATAACAATTATAAGATGCATAAATCTCTGCAATAAGGGAAACCTTTTATGCAAAAATTCATATTATATAATTCAACTCATGAAGAAGATAAACCTGTCATTCACAAACTGAACTAACAATTGTTATGTACTTTTATACAATTGGAAGAAACCAGATATGGATTACTGTGATTAAAATTATATCATTTGCACATGATCTAGATAGCTAAAGTAATCATAAATCATAAACAAAGTGATATACAAAACATGAAACAAAATGTTGATATATTGAGAAGCTAAAGCTGTGACAAAACATCAATTCTGCTCTAGTCGGTATTAGAATTCCATATCCTTGTTCTCCCACAAATGAGGATCATATTATTACAAAAATGAGAAGTATTTAAAGGTTTTTCCACAAGGTAAAACCTCGTGGAAGTTAAAACTGTTTACAAAAATCTGGGAAGATATTCCCAATTTTAACTAAACTAGAAACTAAAATGAAACCAAAATATTCCAAATATCTCCAAACTGCTCATCCAATCCAATGAAATTTCAAATTGACCTGTAATGGACCAAAAATAACAAGTTAGATGGGTATTTTATTAAAAAAAATGGTAAAAATCTAATCCTGTAGACTAGCTACAGAATCATCTGATTCTGTAGCTGGTCTAATTTAAGAACATGCTTGTTTTAAATCTATTAAAACTAACAAAAATATATTAAAACAAATATTTGATTACTAATTAAAATCAAAGCAAATCATTTAAATCACAACAAACCAAAACCGCTATGCTAATTTAGAACAAACAAAATCTTAATTGAATCTATTTCAATCAAAACAAATATCAAATAAATCTTTGGTATGAATGCAACTCATATACAAAATCCATCCATATAGAGGTAAAACTCCTACATTTATCTGTTTTGCATATCAATAAATCCATATGGAATTGATTGTAGGGAATCAAGAATGAGAAATCTTGCCACCAGATCCAAAGCATACACCAGCAACTTCAGCAAGAAAATTAGATTGAAATCACACCACTCCTGAAGAAAACCACAGCACCAATTGCCCACCTACAACACTTTAAAACAGAGGTTTGCCAATATAAAAATCTGACCAATTTCTGCCAAAAGTACCATGGATGGCCACAAGCCATGGCTCAAACCAATCAGCAATTAGCCACGACTGTCCAAAACCTGCTAGACAAAGCTTTTGAAGCAGCAACTGCTTCCAACATTGCCATGTCATTTCGTTCTTCTCTTGTGTGCGTATTTCCTTTGTTTCCTCTTCATGGAACCTATGTTGGCATTCTTGAAAAAGCTCCTGGTCCATATCTATCAACATCATTCTCACACTCCATTTCTATCCCCTGTTTAGTAATCACACTAGGTTCAATATCTGACCCATTTGGTGGGCTGTCAAGATCTGTATTACTACTGTGATCCAAACCAAAAATGTCAACCCTAATAAAACAACACTGATCACAGTCTCCACTAGGGATATAATCAAAACTACTGCACTCCATGCTTTCATAAGCATAAATTTCAGTGCAAGATCCACCATTATCATCTTCTTCGTCCTCAAAGTCGACAAATTGCTGTGTACAATCATTTACAGTGATTTCAGAGACAGATTCATTCCCAAGGGTTCCAAAAACAGTGATGTGTCCTTCTTTCATTTCAACTTTGTGACTTGAATCAAACTCCAATTATGATCCACCTGGTAGATCAGTAGATTCTGGATGACCAATGTAATGAGAGCCCAGAGCATTTGGTGAAATAACACATTGATTTTCACTGTCCTTAGTTTCACTGTACTTGGAACAATGACTTGCTTCAACATCATGGGTAGAATCATGCTCAATTTACTTGAAGAAGCTGATACAGACAAAGAGATCTCAGCTGCTGGTGGAGGTAAACAAAGTCCACAAGGTTGCTGTGAAGAATTTGTAACATCATAGAACTTTTGAGTTTTGTTATAGCCTCTGAAGGAATAAAAAATGTGATGCCCTCTGAAATACTTTGAAATCCTTGCATGTTAGGAGTGAAAGCATCATTAGATGGTCTATTGATATTCAATTCATCATGTTCATTTGTGCTTTCCAAAACATCTTTTCCATTTGCCCACTCCCTCTGCAATTGCCTTGACGATGACAAACTGGGAGTAGAATAATGGCTTGATATTTTTATAGAACCTTCTGACCTTGCAAATAAGAATCTTGACTGCTTGCTATTCTGAGACCTCCATGAACTTGATATTTCCTTTGACCGCCCATTGCATTTACCAGTCGCAGAAAGGAGTAATTTTGCTAGATTGTGAGGACTATTTAACGAAGTATCATCCATATCAAAATTCAAAGACAATATGTTTGAAATAATACTGTTTTCTCCACCATCTGAACCATTCATATCCCCTTCTAGAAGGATATTACACCCCAGTTTATCCAAGCATTCTAGATTTTCAGAACAGGCATTAGAATTTCTAGCAATATCTACTTTCTCAGGCATTTGAAAACCATTCCTTGTGCTTCTATCTGTTGCATCTAACATAGACTCATTTTCAAGAATTTGAATAGAACCTGCACTAATCTTTTCGGCATGTGAAATTGATCTTTCCTCTACTTTATAATCAATAACTCCAATGTTGTCATAATCACCATTAACAATTGCAGTATTTACAGACATTTGATATAGAGAACAATCTTTAGAACTATAGTCATCCGCTGGAATTTGGACTTCATCCATAAAGGGAAGCACCTCTGTTTCTGATGCAATAGCTTTAGAGAACACTTCAGCATATGGTTCTGCAAAGTGTTCTTCATAATTGTTTCGATACATAGCATCTTCAAAACTATTAATCTTGAGTTTATCCCTTGCTTCAAATGGAGACCTTTGTGGACAAATATTAACATAGTCTTCTGAAAGCATTCTACTACTTTTATTTAAACCATGAATATTCGCTTCATTTTTGCTTTGAGGGATAGAGATTGGAAAGCTATCTTTAGAAAATCCAATACAGACAATACCAGATGAGACTTGAGCTACATCTGTTCTTACACTTTCCGTTTCAGTGTGACCACTGCCAAGCTCAGATGAACCCTTGTGCATTGAGGAGATCTGAGAAATTGACCTAAAAAACATGAGATAGATCTCTGTAACCACTCGATTTCTGAGGAAACTGCCCATGGTGAGGGTAAAGGGGCTAAAAAAGGTTCTGGGTTTTCAACGGCTTGAGCTAATTCGAATCCGTTTGCCCAGAATCGATCATGCAAAAACGTGACTCTAGGGCAATTACGGGGTAGTTTTCTCTGGAAAAATGAAACCAAAAATAACTTTGAACACCATGGGGGTTCAATTCACCCTTCAGGAGCTAGAAGATAACACACAGTGAGCTGGGCTAAGGGATAAGGGTTTGGACAAGGTATATGCAGGACTCAAAACCCAGAAATTTGCCCAAAAATCAACAGGGGTAACCTAGTAAGGAGGCAAGCATTAATGCCAAAGTGTGTGAGGATAAGGGAGTTATCTCTACCTTGCATAATAGTTATGCCAAAGTACAACCAACGGTTATCATAGCATAATTTGAAAATCATGTTGCTTGGCTAACCTATGAAACAAATGGTAAATGTTATTCCATATAGTCAATGTTACACCATAGTTTTAAACCATGAACGCTTAATTTGAAACCAATATGAAATGTTGACCATGCGCCAATATATTGTGATAGCTCATACTCATAGTTTAACCAATGTACAAATGGATTTTCATATAATCAGAACATCGAGAGTTATGAAAACATAAACATAGGAATCAAATTAGAAAGATATATATAAAAGTTTTAATCATAATACCCATGTATCTTATGAAACCAAAGGTTAAATGAATGCAAATCCAAATGCATTGCAAACCAAGCCACATAATAAATCGAAGCATGAGTAATGAGTACAGATCGAAAGATTTTCCAGCTAGGTAATGATAAGTGTAATGTAAGCGCAAAGGGCATATCATTAAGAAGGATGACGATAGTTCAAACAATGATTCTAATGTGACTCTGAAGGACTAAGTTTTCATGCTTACAGTCGTGAAAACAAAATGAAGATAGGTGTGCGAAAAGGCACAAAGAATAAAAGCGTCGTTCATTTGAAAATTACGACAAAAAAATCGATGTTTTCAAAACATTGGTGTAGGCAGCTTATGAGACAATGAAAAATGTGAATTGGATGCCAACAATGGCGACACATTGGTAGAAGCAGTTATCTCTGTCAAAATAAATAAATTCAGATTAGGACATTAAGGAGAATTTCACTCCAAAAATAACAACCAGAAAATCGTACTAACATCATCATTTACCATCTTTTCCAGCAATGTTTTAAAAGATGAAAACCAATGACAGTCTTAAGATCAGCAAGTCACGATATTAAAGATAAAATCTCCAATACTGTTGGCATAGCCACTACTGCTAGCAGGTGTCCATAGCCTCGACAGGGTTTCCATTTAACCCACTCTGACATCTATATCCTGTCAAGAAGTTCTAGATCAGAATAAAGGACATTAAAGAGGTTTCTCATATTTTTTATAGATTTTCATGTACCCAACATTGCTTCGGTGCCAGCGGGCCTGTTCAATACCCCGACAAAGTTGTCTTGGCACCATGAATGCATTTACCCACTGCCAGCAGACCTGTTCAGTATCCCGGTGGGTTTACAGACACTTCCCACAGCTCATGTTCATAATTTATTTGGTTTTTTTTAGGATGCAATGAGCAGGGTGACGCTGAAAATCATGATTTTTTCAACATAATTTTTTCAGACCTTATCAAATTTTTTTTTAGCACTGTCCTTTATTTAGCTCTAGAGATGTTTTATTCACAAAACAACTTCCTACGATAGGGAGACATCTTTTGAGTCATTCCTTTACAGAAAAGGGACAGTGTAAAAAGATAATAGATGATCATGAAAAACTTCACTCAAAGATTGAAATTAGTAAACTTCTTTCAAACAACAAATTTTTTTCCAAAGTAGATATCAATAATACATCATTGATGTTTGTACAAACTTTCAGAAGTTATTTTAGATAAGAATTTTTTTTATCGTCTTTTTCTGAATGGCTCAGTGTACAGGCATGTGTATTTTCAAAGACACAAACTGATAAGCATAAGGGAGAAATCAAAACACACTAGCTAAGAAAAAATTGAAAAGCAAAGAAATCCAAACAACATAAACAAAAAAACAAATATGCATAGAAGGTGCATCTGAAAACCTCATGCAACAAATCCCTTGGGAAACTGAAAGAAAGTAGGAAAATCTTGGATGATGGGAAAGCAGTCATACTCATGGTACCTTGGGTCAGGGTTGATTTAGATTCATTTATCTCTTTACTTTCTATTTAATATTTTCATGACAATAATGCATTTTTGAAAATAAACGTTCAACTAGAAGTAAAGAGAAAAAGGGTCAAGAGGACTTCCCTGACAATAGTCGTATTATAGTTCTCATGGTGCACCCACTTGCGTGCATGACTGCATTATTACAAAGAGAAATAGTGAGAAATCAAACTGAAATAAAACCTATTCCTAAACCTACCCTAACTATTAAACAAATCAGGATACTACGTGAAGTCGTGTTTCCAATGTAGCCACCGAATAACTCTAATCCTGTAATGAAAACAAGATCAAGCATTATTAAAAGGAATGGTAATATATCAACAAATGATAGAAACATATCACACTTACCTTCATAATCAACATCTAGAAACAAAGTAAGCATGATCTTACCATTTCCTCGAATATTCTTGTTGTACGAATCCTCCATCCATTGCGCAATCTTGTCAAGATAAGGGTCATAATGGCATGGGTGAGTGTAAGTAGTATTGAAAAACTTGTCAGGATTATGAGGAATTGGAAAAACCATCAGCCAAGGCTGAAATGCCCCATCCTCCTAACAATTCTTTACATGTTCATTAACTTCTTCACATGGAGGATCTAAAAGAAACATGTCACACCTACTTCCAAGATACTTGGGTAAAAAAAAAGCAAGCTCAACTTTGTCTTTATTATGAAATTTTTTAATATATGAATATTCAAGACATCCTAAGATCCTGTCACAAAAATGGGGATGCAAACCATGACTTTGATGAAATGAATATATCAATGGGCAACTCATCATAGGAGGATTCATGCAATCAATTGATTCATTGGTTTGAATGTTTCCTTCAATGCGATTGATCATTTCAAAATGTGAAGCATCAACATTAAGATTCGAGCTAAGCAAAGAATGAGTATGAAACTTAGAATGTTTGATCTCCATAAAACATAATGCATTGTCTTTTTCAACCATAAACTGTGTAAAATCATCTCGCAACATGTTCTCTTCCCATGTGAGTGATGAAAGTGAATGAGCATCAAATCCAAGTTTATCAATGTTAAGTTTGGAATTGATTTCACCAAAATTTAGCATATCGAAAGGATATGATTGTGGTGGAAAAGAGTAGGATGTTGTAGGTAAGATGTCAAGTCCACCAGAATCTAGGAATAGATCAGGATATAAAGAATAAAAGGAATCAGAAATAAGAAGATAAAAAGAATCTCTTGAACTATGATACTCAACGATGGTATTCCTAAGACAATCCTCTTCACTTTCTTTAAAACCCTTACTCTGTTTTGGTGACGAATTCCTCAACATAATATGATCATCTAGATTTTCCTTTTGTGTGATAGAAAATTCAAAATTTATTTGACAAGCATCTAGTCTTTCCTGTGAACAAAGTGCATTTTGAGGATGAAGGTTTAAAGTTTCTTCTTCTAGTTGCATAACTCCTTCTCTAATCAATTTCATAGGAGTACTAGAACATTCAAGAAGATTTTCGTTGCTTAAGTGTTCTTCAATGACTGATTTTAAATGTTGATTAGAACAAGATTTGTGAGAATGAGGGTATTCACCTTAACCCAGAAATGAATCATCTTCCATACTGTTCGAAGACTGAAAATACAATTATTCAAAGGAAAAACCAATTTGGTTGTCAATAAGAGCCTGATCAATAGATTCTTTTTTGCTGGCTTGTTCAACATTATCAGAAGAATTTTTCTTTTCTTGCGAAGAAGATTGTTCTAGCAGTTGAGTGATAGGATTTGAAATTGGTTCTTCATTCGTGATTGAACATGACTAAATGGAAGGGATGGAAGCATCATAGAAGAGATTTAATGCCAATGACATGTCATCGAGATTAAATTTACAGAGGATATCATAGACTCTTGTCAAAAAGTGTTCTGAAGATGAATCGTCGTTGATTAGTGAAGTATGAAATTCTTCACATAATTGATCGAAATCATAAGTTTCAAAAGAATCTAGAAACTCATCTACAAATTGAAACCAATAAAAAATGTGACATGCCGGAAAGGATTCAAACCAATGTTTGATCCGCCCTTTAAAAGTAAAAGCAAACAGTTTGCATAAAACTCCTAAATCTAAGATGTCATGCTTGATGCACTTGCACCAAAACTTGTTAAGGTGGTCTTTAGCAAATGTATTTCTTTCACCATCAAAGGTGAGTTTGGACAAGCGAGAGACTATCTCGTTGGGAACATCGGGTAATGAGAATTTGAAAGCATGTTCAAACACAGTGTTTTGGGGAGCCATGAGGGAAATTGAATAAATTTGAAATAAAGGCTCCTACAAGGCCATCTTGTCAGTCGACCCTCCTTCTAGCGCCATTTGTTGACGGGAAAAATAGTCCGTCCATCAACTGGGAGAGTGGAACCGGTCCGGGGTTGTCTAAATAACCCARGCCGTTTGGAATGGACTACCCTGACGWGTTTAACAGCTCCGTTGGCCGCTCTAAGGTCTTTTAAGAAAACCAAAGAGAAACTAATCTAAACTAACTAATCTAACTAAAACAAATAAAACAAACTAAACTAACTAAAACTAATAAAACTAACTAAAACAAACAAACTAAAACAAATAAAAGAAACTAAACTAATTAAAACAAACTAAACTAACTATTACACTAATCTAATTAAAGCAAACTACTAAATAAACTAAAACTAAATATAACTACTCTAACTATTCTATTATACATTCTACTAATTACTATTTTAATAACTCAAATCAACTATCTAATCAATGGCTGCAATATTACTTATTCACAAATGTACACTATAACAATCTACAGATTTAATTAAAACCTGCAAAACTCAATTTATTACTGGCCTAAGACAGCAAGATATGTTTATTGATTTTTTATATTTTATGAAAAAAGAAATAAAACTACTGAAATTAAACAATCTAATATAATTTCTGAAATTAAACGATCTAATATAAATCTAATTAAAACTATTTCTAAACTAAACTACTTAATGAAAACAACAAAGAAAAGATTAGTTGACCTGTAAGCGCTCCTAATTTGTCTCGTGTGTGATGACTCTGAAGCTGGTCGGAGGAAGTAAACTCGCACCGTATTGGTTCAATAGCTTCTCGTAAACGATCAGCTGAGCTGCACTTCGAGTTGGTTTGCAGGACAAACAAGACATAAAAATATCATAACAATTATAAGATGCATAAATCTCTACAATAAGGGAAACCTGTTATGAAAAAATTCATATTATACAATTCAACTCATGAAGAAGATAAACCTGTCATTCACAAACTGAACTAACAATTGTTATGTATTTTTATACAATTGGAAGAAACCAGATATGGATTACTGTGATTAAAATTATATCATTCGCACATGGTCTAGATAGCTAAAGTAGTCATAAATCATAAACAAAGTGATATACAAAACATGAAACAAAAGGTTGATATATTGAGAAGCTAAAGCTGTGACAAAACATCAATTCTGCTCCAGTCTGTATTAGAATTCCATATCCTTGTTCTCCCATGAATGAGGATCATATTATTACAAAAATGAGAAGTATTTAAAGGTTTTTCCACAAGGTAAAACCTCCTTGTGGAAGTTAAAACTGTTTACAAAAATCTGGGAAGATATTCCCAATTTTAACTAAACTAGAAACTAAAATGAAACCAAAATATTCCAAATATCTCCAAACTGCTCATCCAATCCAATGCAATTTCGAATTGACCTGTAATGGACCAAAAATAACAAGTTAGATCAAAGAAAATCATTTAAATCACAACAAACCAAAAGTGCTATGCTAATTTAGAATAAACAAAATCTTAATTGAATCTATTTCAATCAAAACAAATATCAAATAAATCTTTGGTATGAATGCAACTCATATACAAAATCCATCCATATAGAGGTAAAACTCCTACATCCATCTGTTTTGCATATCAATAAATCCATATAGAATTGATTGTAGGGAATTAGGAATGAGAAATATTGCCACCAGATCCAAAGCATACACTAGCAGCTTCAACAAGAAAATTAGATTGAAATCACACCACTCCTGAAGGAAACCACAACACCAATTTCCCACCTACAACACTTTAAAAGAGAGGCCTGCCAATATAAAACTCTGAACAATTTCTGCCAAAAGTACCATGGATGGCCACAATCCATGGCCCAAAGCAATCAACAAGTAGCCATGGTTGTCCAAAACCTGCTAGGCAAAGCTTTTGAAGCAGCAACTGCTTCCAACATTGCCATGTCATTTCATGCTTCTCTTGTGTGCGTATTGCCTTTGTTTCCTCTTCATGGAACCTACGCTGGCATTCTTGAAAAATCTCTTGGTCCATATCTATCAACATCATTCTCACATTCCATTTCTATCCCCTGTTTGGTAATCACATTGGGTTCAATATCTGACCCATTTGGTGGGATGTCAAGATCTGTATTACTGTTGTGATCCAAACCAAAAATGTCAACCTGAATAAAACAACACTTCTCACAGTCTCCACTAGGGGTATAATCAAAACCACTGCACTCCACGCTTTCATAAGCAGAAATTTCTGTGCAAGATCCACCATTATCATCTTCTTCATCCTCAAAGTCGAAAAATTGTTGTGTATAAGCATTTACAGTGATTTCAGAGACAGATCCATTCCCAAGGGTTCCTGAAACAGTGCTATGTCCTTCTTTCATTTCACCTTTGTGACTTGAATCAAACTCCAATGATGATCCACCTGGTAGATCAACAGATTCTGGATGACCAATGTAATGAGAGCCCAGAGCATTTGGTGAAATAACACATTGATTTTCACTGTCCTTAGTTTCACTGTACTTGGAACAATAACTTGCTTCAACATCATGGGTAGAATCATGCTCAATTTACTTGAAGAAGATGATACTGGCAAAGAGACCTTAGCTGTTGGTGGAGGTAAACAAAGTCCACAAGGTTGCTGTGAAGAATTTGTAACATCATAGAACTTTTGAGTTTTGCTATAGCCTCTGAAGGAATAAAAAATGTGCTGCCCTATGAAATACTTTGAAATCATTACATGTTAGGAGTGAAAGCATCATTAGATGGTCTATTGATATTCAATTCATCGTGTTCATTTGTGCTTTCCAAAACATCTTTTCTGTTTGCCCACTCCCTCTGCAATTGCCTTGACGATGAAAAATTGGGAGTAGAATAATGGCTTGATCTTTCTATAGAACCTTTTGACCTTGCAAATAAGAATCTTGACTGCTTGCTATTCTGAGACTTCCATGAACTTGATATTTCCTTTGACCGCCCATTGCATTTACCAGTCCCAGAAAGGAGTAATTTTGCTAGATTGCGAGGACTATTTAACGAAGTATCATCCGTATCAAAATTCAAAGACAATATGTTTCAATTAATACTGTTTTCTCCACCATCTGAACCATTCATATCCACTTCTGGAAGGATATTACACCCCAGTTTATCCAAGCATTCTAGCTTTCTAGAACTGGCATTAGAATTTCTAGCAATATCTACTTCCTCAAGCATTTGAAAACCAATCCTTGTGCTTCTATCTATTGCATCTAACATAGACTCATTTTCAAGAATTTGAATAGAACCTGCACTAATATTTTCGGCATGTGAAACTGATCTTTCCTCTACTTTATAATCAATAACTCCAATCTTGTCATAATCACCATTAACAATTGCAGTATTTACAGACATTTGATATAGAGAACAATCTTTAGAAATATATTCATCCGCTGGAATTTGGACTTCATCCATAAAGGGAAGCACCTCTGTTCCTGATGTAATAGCTTTAGAGCACACTTCATCATATGGTTCTGCAAAGTGTTCTTCATAATTGTTTCGATACATAGCATCTTCAAAACTATTAATCCTGAGTTTATCCCTTGTTTCAAATGGAGACCTTTGTGGACAAATATTAACATAGTCTTCTGAAAGCATTCTACTGCTTTTATTTAAACCATGAATATTCTCTTCATTGTTTCTTTGAGGGACAGAGATTGGAAAGCTATCTTTAGAAAATCCAATACAGACAATACCATATGACACTTGAGCTGCATCTGTTCTTACACTTTCCGTTTCAGTGTGACCACTGCTAAGCTCAGATGAACCCTTGTGCATTGAGGAGATCTGAGAAACTGACCTGAAAAACATGAGATAGATCTCTATAACCACTCGATTTCTGAGGAAACTGCCCATGGTGAGGGTAAAGGGGCTAAAAACGGTTCTGGGTTTTCAACGGCTTGAGCTAATTCGAATCCATTTGCCCAGAATCGCTCACGCAAAAACGTGACTCTGGGGAAATTACGGGGCAGTTTTCTCTAGAAAAATGAAACCAAAACTAACTCTGAACACCATGGGGGTTCAATTCGCCCTTCAGGAGCCAAGAGATAAAACACAGTGAGCTGGGCTAAGGGACAAGGGTTTGGACAAGGTATATGAAAGACTCAAAACCCAAAAATTTGCCCAAAAATCAACAGGGGTAAGCTGGTAAGGAGGCATGCGTTAATGCCAAAGTGTGCAAGGATAAGGGAGTTATCTCTGCCTTGCATAATAGTTATGCCAAAGTAAAACCACTGGTTATCATAGCATAATTTGAAAATCATGTTGCTTGGCTAACCTATGAAACAAATGGTAAATGTTATGCCATATAGTCAATGTTACACCATAGTTTTAAACCATGAACGCTTAATTTGAAACCAATATGAAATGTTGACCATATGCCAATATATTGCGATAGTTCATACTCATAGTTTAACCAATGTACAAATGGATTTTCATATAATCAAAACATTGAGAGTTATGAAAACATAAACTTAGGCATCAAATTAGAAAGATATATATAAAAGTTTTAATCATAATACCCATGTATCTTATGAAACCAAAGGTTAAATGAATGCAAATCCAAATGAATTGCAAACCAAGCCACATAATAAATCGAAGCATGAGTAATGAGTACAGATCGAAAGATTTTCCAGCTAGGTAATGATAAGTGTAATGTAAGCGCAAAGGGCATATCATTCAGAAGGATGACGATAGTTCAAACAATGATTCTAATGTGACTCTGAAGGACTAAGTTTTCATGCTTACAGTCGTGAAAACAAAATGAAGATAGGCGTGCGAAAAAGAGCAAAGAATAAAAGCATCGTTCATTTGAAAATTACGACAAAAATATCGATGTTTGCAAAACATTGGTGTAGGCAGCTAATGAGACAATGAAAAATGTGAATTGGCTGCCAACACGTAGTTGCACCATGGTCCTACGACCGAGCTGGCACATGATGGTAATATGATTGTATTTTAATCATATACTTAATAATTTTGTAGTTATACTTACTTATACATTTATGATTGTCATTATAAATTTTGTGGTCTCAATGGCAGAGAATGTTGTACTTGAGGCTTGTACAGTTGAAGAGGAGCATGTGGGGGAAACCATTCCAATCATGGATGATTTTAGGGGATAAATTTCACTCATGGGCTAATTTTCTATGGTTTGTCCAAAGACGAGATTCGCTATTTTAAAAATGATTCGCCCAAATTCTATAGGATAAAATTATTTTACCTTAAAAATCACCAAAATTTTATAAAAACTATATAAAATCCTTATAAATTTGAATATTTTTACAAAAATATCACCAAACATTTATAGTTGGGATATGAAGGATTAGTAATATTCGCCAAGGTTTCTACATTTTAAAACAAATTTCCATCCTTAAAATCATCCCTGATTCCAATGGTGTCGACCAGTGCACCAGGTAAATAATTACATTGCATGTGTTTTTTTTAATATTACTGAACTAGTTCAATGATATTTAAAAATTGGCGATTTAAATTTTGTATTTTCTTCGTTTGTAGGTGATGCCTCATTACAACGAATTCCATTACAACATGAGTACCCCACGACTAGGCATGCTCTGCATGATAGGACGCAATCACAATCAGATTTTGAAGAGCACCCAGAGAACGAAGACATATATATGGATGAAATGATTAGGAACTATAGGGCTAAGAAGAAGAGGCTGGCTAAAAGTACTAAATGATGATGCACATGAATATTTTAATATTTTAATATGTTTGTTTTTGCTGTAAATATTTCAATAGATTTATATGCTGGGTATTGGGGAATT
>JASDQU010208347.1:8085-25274 GCA_032191745.1 Picea mariana | reverse complement strand
AGAGTCGAACCCCCAAATTATGACAATTAGGTTCTTGACGTGCTTAACGTTGATGATTCTCAATCCTTGGAAAAGAGAAAATGCCTTTTCTCTATTGTTTGTAGCTTTATCCAGTCTCCATTCAAATTTATTTTTGTATTTCCCTTGGGTTCAAGAATGATCCCTCTTGCACCTACCACCCATGGATCTGATGTAATTGTTATTCAAAGTTGCTTGTTGGTATTAAAAATTTAGTACATTGTGGCATACATGTTATTTAATTGATTTTTTGCAATGAGATGAGACAAATAAATTTTCGATATATATAAAAAGATAATGTATAAGATGTCTTTTACAAGAATGAAGGCCCTCATAAATATACATAAAGGAGGTGCCTTGGTGCCTTTACAAAAAGATATGTCTCTTAGTTAATATTTAATTATTGTTTCTTATTTTATTGTTTTACAATTTTTCTTTATTATTAACCTAGCTTATATTTTCCCATTATTTCTATTATATTATATATAACTTTTCCTTCCCCTTATAATCATTCTGGAAAATAAAAGAAGACAGCTTTTGGAAGACAAAGAAGAAGTCTGGCATCAAAAGAGTCGTGCTATCTGGCTGGAAACTGGGGACAAAAATACAAAATTCTTTCAGGCTTATGCGAAGGGAAGGAAACTCTCAAATACCATATGGAGTCTTACTGATAACTTAGGGAGAGTCGTCTCCTCTTTTGATGGTTTGACAGAACTTGGGAAGAGACACTTTCATAACCTATATAAGGTAGACAATAGGTCCACTATTGAAGATATTGTCAGGTTGGCCCTCTACTTTCCGATATTTGTGAATGAAGAAGAAAATAAGACTATTATGGAAGAGGTATTTGAAGAAGAGCTCAAGGAAGTACTACACAACTTCCAAAAAGACAAAATTCTAGGTCCGAATGGCTGACTTGTAGAATTTTTCTTAGGCCTCTACAATCTTATTGGAAAGGATATATTGAAAGTGGTGGAGGAATCACACATAGAAGGGCATATGCATACTCCCTTAAACTCAACTTTCATAGCCATGATTCCGAAATCTAACTCCCCCCAGTCTCTAGAAGAATACAGACCAATCTCACTATGCAATTGTATTTACAAGGTGGTGGAAAAAGTGATCCCAATTCAATATCAAAAGAAAAATTTGGCTTCTTGGAGGGAAGTCAGATACATGAGGCCATTGGAGTGGCTTAGGAAGGTATTCACAACCTCAAGACCAAGAAATATAAAGGAGTAGTATTGAAGATAAACCTATCAAATGCTTATGACAAAGTGAGTTGGATTTATATCGGGATCCTTCTTACTCACCTAGGGTTTGAAGTATCCTTCATAAATTGGGTGATGAGTTGTATTACGACAATATTCTTCGCAATAATCATCAATGGATCTACTTCCCCATTCTTCCATGCATAAATAGGACTAAGAAAAGGATGCCCCCTGTCTCCACTCCTTTTTCTTCTTGTTGTAGAGGGTCTTAGAAGAGCTTTGAACGATGACAAAAAAAGGGGTGAGTTCCACGGAATGTCAATTTCCCCCATGATAAAGTTAACAAATCTAATCTTAGTGGATGATGTTTTGTTCTTATGCAATGGGAAACAAGGAGATGTTGAAAACTACACAACATTCTGCACCTATTTGGTAGGGTGAATGGTATGCAAATAAATGATAGAACATACACACTCTTGGTCCATAATTTGGAGCCAAAAGGGATGACTTATTATAGAACCCTATATCCATATGAAGTGAAGGATTTTAATGCAGGTCTCAAGCACCTAGGACTCCATCTAAATCCGAATTGCTACAAGAAGGAAGATTGGACTTGGCTAATAGAAAAATTGGAAAAAAGGATAAAAATATGGAGTTTCAGATGGCTCTCTAGAGCAAGTTGGCCAATACTGGTTAAATCAGTTCTGGAAGCCATCCCCATTTATTGGTTGTCTCTAACTTGGATCCCTAAAGGAGTGCTAGAAAGGGAAAAGATAATTTGTTTTAAATTCTTATGAGCTAGTACACAAGACCATTTTTTCCTACCATGGGTCAAATGGGAATCTTTGGCCATACCAAAAATATTAGGAGGATGGGGGATGAAAAATATATTTTTATTCTCAAAATCTTTGGAAGCTAAATCCTACTTGATATTGATTACAACATAAATCCTTTGGATGAAGGTGGTCATTCAAAAATATATTCATCTGGACTCTGTTGAGGAATGGATCATAAATACACTAAAGAAGAGATCAATGTGCTCACTCATATGGAATATGATCATCAACTCCTTTGATGTAGTTGGAGAAGGACTTTCCTGGTGCATTGGAAATGGCTCAAAAGTGTGCCTCGAAATTAGCCCATGGCTAGGCAGTGGAGATAGTCATCTCCTCCCTCTAGAATTGACCCAACAATTGCACACTCATGGTTATTTCTACTTGAACTAGATTGTTGATCCAACTTGAACCTCAATTTGGAGTCAGGAGTGGAAGGATTCAAATAAGTTGGGGTTAGGGGAGGCTTTCTCCGCTCTATGCTTCAACTATATTAGAGCCCTAAAATCAACTCATATTTGTATATTGAATATAGATGATGAATTAGTCTGGAAACATGCTTTGCATGGTATATACACCCCAATATTGGGATACATCCAGCTCAATATAAAGATCCATTTAAGGGAGCCATCTTGGTGGTGGAAATGTCTTTGGAAGATTAGACGTCCCCTCAAGGATTGACTCTTTATGTGGTATATGGTTGTCAATAAAGTGCCCACTTGGGAAACGATGAAAATAAGACAAAAAGAGGGATCAAAATGGTGTTCTCTATGTAAAAAAAATAAAGAAACGATGACACACCTATTTATACTCTTCCCTTTTGTCAAACAAATATGGTAGGAGTGCTCTACAAAATTGGGTCAGGAGTGTAAATGGAAAGGCCACTCAATGGAGATGCATGGAGAGACTGGGTCTCCAATGCTTCAAATCACAGATTCAAGGCTCTCCCATTGATACTAAGGTGGGGTACATGGTTGGAAAGGAACTCATACATCTTCTGGGACAAACCCTCAACATCAAAAATTATAGTCGCACAAGGCCTCAAAAGTCTCTCTCACTGATCCAAAAAGAATCCATAGAATACTAAGAATAACTCAGAACTCGCAGAAGCAACTCAGGACACTCAGAATGGCCTCAGTAGATAGAGAAAGGGAAAAAATTCAAAGTTCTCAAAACTCAGTGAAAATGACATCATCGTGAAGAGAGTGTCACAAGATTTCTAATGACACAAATGACTCATTAAACGAAGTTACGAATCGAAAGATATTCGTGGTCAAAGTTTCGTCAACCTAGCCTAGTCACCATGGCAATGAGTCAACATCTGTACTGCTAACGTCAACACCAGTACAGATGATGTCAACATCCGTACAACACATGTGATATGAGAAAGAGGTGACACATGTCATGTTGATGTTAGCATGACATCATCATGGTGATGTGGAAGCACCAGATGCTACCACATGTCACCCATATTTGGCATTTCTGGACCGATTCGTGGACCAATAATATTTTTCCATGTGGCAGTCTTTACGATCCGTACAGTAACGTGCACTGACATGGCATGGTGAGTTTTGCCTGAGCTCAGGGGAAGGCATGCATGTGTATGGTCGGGAACGATTTTCGAGATAGGGTACGTCAACACTTATTGCAGGTTGTAGGGCACAAAAACCGAGACAAAATTCTTCTTGGGCCTCAGAGTGCCAGAGTTAGATCGAGGTGTGGAGACAGTCATTTTTAGGTAATTCGACGCCACGAATTCAATGGTGTTGTCTATTTTCTGATTTGAGCAATAATTATGCAACTTGATTTTAGAATGAGGTATTCTTATGTATTTTGATAAATTATTTTGCCGAGTTAATGAAAAAGCCTACCCATTTGAGAGCAGGACCCAGAGACGTAGTCCACCAGGGACAAACTCTGTTATCAAGTTTTTGAGTTCAGATTTGATTCTTATGTCTCTTCATTATTGAGATTTTCCTTCTTTAATGGTGCACTTTAATTTATGCTCATTTAATGCAATTCTTTATAAGTCAATCGATGAAAAGATCCTATATCACTCGCTTTCAATAGTCTCTCTCACTTTCCACAAGAAAAAGGGACATGCCCAATTTGGCTAATTCAAGAGGAAATAGTAGATCATAATAGACCATGGATAGACTTTGATGGAGCTTCTCAAAATAACAATCAATCTTGTGGGGGGATTGATCTTCTCTACCTGTCAGAGAGTCATTTCTTCAATTTGAAAATGGGGTTGGGAACAAACATAAATAATTTTGCTGAGTTATTTTCCTTAAAACTATTATTACTCTTTGATGGGGAAAAAGCTGTCAAATCCATCCAGATTTTTGGTGACTCAATGATTGTCATAAAATGGGCCCATAAAACTCATAAATTCCACAACATACAACTGTTCTATTTACTTGAGCAAGTTTTAAGAATTATGGACAATTTTGACTCCTTCTATGTGAAACATGTCTACAGGGAGCACAACTCGAATGTGAATACCCTATCTAAAAAAAGTACTCAAATGGGATTTGGGAGATGGGTTATCTCAGAAGTAAAAACTGGAGAACATTTTGAGTATTACCACATACCTTTCATATAAGAGTAGATTCCCACAGTCAACACTTTATAATTTTTCTGGTCATGGATAAGCATCAACTTTTCTAGCCCAATGGTTTATTTTTTGTTATGGATCGGAACTGTTTTGTGTACAAAACTTGTAAAGTTTATGTGAAAGACTATACTTTCTTTAAATACTAACTAATGTTTCTTAGGAGGGGCAATTCCATCTGCTTCACACTTTAGTTTTTTTCTTTTTGTACTCATATGAACCCTCATTGAGTAGCGAAATACACGGTCTCATGTATTCTACAAAATGTAAATTTATTTTTTCTTCAGATGAANTTTTTTCGAGGAAAAAAGTTTTTCCTTCCCCTTTAAAGAATGTGATCCCAAATGAATTCATCATCCCCTGTGGAGTTTCACCTTGATTCTGGACTTGTTTATGAATATTTTGGAGACTTGTTTGTGGTGGAAGCATGGGATTTGTGAGTCCTTTTCATGGAAGATTTTGGCTTCTGGAACCATATAACTTGTAGTTATTTCCAGGCCATTTGAATTTCATGAGTTATTCTTGGAGGTTTGTGGTGTAGGTTCCTAATTGCATCAACCATTCTGCTTCTAAGATCATATCCATTCCATAAAGAGGTAGAGTGTAATATCCAGTTTGTAGTTCCAAGTTTTGTATATGTACAACAATGTTATGGCATCGTCCTACTCCTTTCATTTGTTGACCATCAACAATTGTAACCATGAGATCCTTCATAGGGTATAAAAAAATATGTAATTGTCTTGTGAGATTAATATCCACGAAATTGTGGGTACTTCTAGAATCTACTACCATTTTAATATTTTTTCCCTTTGTGCTTCCTATGGGTTTTAGGGTATTTGGCTCCTTTTTTTCTATAATTTCCTCAAACAATATCGTGGGTTTTCCACCTAGTTAGTTGTGGATAGTACCCTTTCTCCTCAGATGAGGTGTGGTATAACATACTATAGGTGGTTGTACTTCTTTTTCTTGAACTAAAACCTTTGATTCATCATCCTCACAAGTTTATTTAATGCTTGTGATTGAGGTTAATGACACCTTTGGTGAATTTTCATTATCGTTAGTGTCCAACATGTATTTTTTAGCGACAACCTTCACTTCCTTCTGATCTATAATTTTGCAATGATATGTGTGATTGGGTGTACATATATATAGCCTGTATCCCACTTTTTACTGCATCTATGACAATTGTTTTCTTTCCTTTTTACTTCCTCCTCGAAGTTTCTACTGGAGGTCTCAGATTATTTTTCAGCTTCATATGTATATGATTTTTGGGTGATACATTTGTGTCCGGGTGACCACTTGTCTCCACAATACCTACAATCACTCTCTTTCCATCGTGAATAAGTCTTATCAGATTTCTATAATGATTATCTTTCAAACTTTGTTTTGCACCTTTTTCTTTATATATCACTATTTCCATGGTTGTAATATCGTGTAGTTTTAATTTGTTCTAGACACGTAGTTTAAGTGCAGTTATATATGATCGAATTAGATGTTATATTGACAACTCGAGTACTCTTGCAGCCAATGTTTCCCGATCACATGTAAATTCATCCACATTTCCCTTTTGTTGTAATATAGTGAGTTCTATGAAAAAATCTTGTTCTTTGATACATTGGAATCTTTTAAAGAAATCAACCTTGAATGTATTCCGACTAATTGAAAAAAAATGTTTTCTTCCACCACATGTAACAATTATACGTGTCTTAATAAAGGCTCATGTTTAATGTCTTGTTTTAATCCACCCATGTAAGATTCCAACAAATGTTCGTCACTTATGCCATCCACCCTTGTGGCCAATACTTGAAATTCTAAATTATAATCTTCAATATCACCTAAGTGCTTGATTCTTGTCAATTGAATGAAGTATTCTTGTTCCCACACTTTCCAATATCGTGCTTCTAAGTCTCTTGTAAATAAACCCCAAGTATAATGATAAAGAGGGGGATTCCTTTTAAATACCCATTGATACCATTGATATGGTTTTATCTCAGAGTTCAAGATTGCCATGTGAATCCTTGATCCGAAATGGATCCGATCCAAGAAGGGATAAGAATCAATACCTTCAAGGCCATTCAAAAAACTATGATGGTTATGTAAACTATGTAAATGATAAAAAAATGTAAAGTCGAATAAGACAAGAAAAATGAGAATGTGAGAGGAAAATTAAATGTAATTAAAAATCGAATAGGATAGAAGGTCGAGGAATGGGAAGTGAAGAGCCATGGCTATTGGCCTTCCCTTACACCCCAACTCTCCATATTTCTTCAACAACTCTCATTCTCAAAGGTTTTTTTTTTTCAAGAGAGGGAGCACTAAGGAGAAGAGAGGTTGTACCCGAGATTGTCGAAAAAAAAAAGACCGAGCCCATTCAAATATGGTTTTCTTGTTTGGGTTTCCAGGGTAAATATTGTGTCCACTTTGTCTTGTGCTATATTTAATTATTGTGTGTTTATAATATGGACTGCAGGTTAGATTTTATGTGAATAATTGGCTACTCTCAATTAGATTAATGGATCACAAGGTAGTCCATCAATTGTAAGTATGATGTCTTTCACATGGAAATTGGTTCAAGTGAATGTGATTTCGTTTTCCTCAAGTAAGCCAAGACTAGCCATTGTGCAGAACATCCCAACAAACAAATAATCCACGATGTCCATTTGCTTGTGAAATAGAGATCAATGGTTGTAATTAAATAGTTGTTGTAGCTAATTATCCTAGTTTTCCATTTTAAGAATTTATCTCTCTCTCCCAGGGCATTCTACCACCTTCTTGAACATTTTCTCATTGTCTGCACCAACCATTAGTTACCTGGGTGTTTTTATATGTTGTTGGGAGAATTTTCAATGTCCAAGTCGATTCTAAATGTGCTAGGGCGTTTTTACAAGTTGTTGGGCGAAATTACATTGTATGACACATTTTTAAATGATGTTGGGTGTTTGTATACCTTGTTGGGTGGTGTTAAATGATGTTGGGAAATTTTAGACCTTGTTGGGCGAAGTACCTCACGCTTACAAATTTTAATTTCATCCCCACTATTAATTTTCATTGTCAATTCAATTTTTCACTACCCGGGATGAGTTAATAGTGTCTAGTCAATTTTTTTAACTACTGGAAGTTATTATTTGTTGCCACACACCTCAAAAGTGAGTTGGACATTGAAATTGATTGTTGAGTCAAATTCACATGGTATGAATGTGATCTCCTTTCTTGGGTTTTTTTCCCATCCGCCCAGATGATTATATAATTCCTCTAAGAGTCTTATGCAAGCCTGGTCGACTACACACACCTCTAAATTATTAAATTCACCTATGGTCGACTTCATTTTGGGATGACTTTTCTATCTTTGTTTTGAATTCGTTGAGCCAAAGTTTTATTATTAGAGCAACTATTACCGTTCCCACATGACGCATGTGGATGTAGCACTTTAATCTCTCCTCCGTCCAATGAATAAATTCATAGGTGGTCATTTGGATTTCATCCTGGTCGACTTGACTTAGATTTGAGTCAAATAATCACGTCGGATCGATTTATGCTGGAGCTAACTTCCATTACTTAATCATTTCATGACTACTTGGTCGAACTAACACATTGTTAGGTTGGATTTATCGTTGGTCGACTTGTCCTTGTTCGACTTAATATTGGTCGACTTGTCTTTTGTTCAACTTCATCTCATGGTCGACTTATGATGCAACTTGAATTGACTCCACATACCTAGTCGATTTTATTTCTATCCTGGTCGACTTCCACCTATACTTGGTTGATTGCTCATCTCTAATTCGAATTCACAAGTGGTTGGTTGTTTTTACTCCTCTGGTCAATTCATTGCCAGATTAAAAGGGGCACATTTGTTCAAATCATGTTGACTTGCCATAGCAATGGGGTTTTGAATTTGGAATAAAAAGACAAAAGACAAAAGACTATTATGAGAACCGAACGAACATTGACAGAGCTCCATATATATATAAGATTGAAACAAAGATCAGATATTAATTTCTGCATAGTATCCTCGTTGATTAAACAGACATGCCATAGGGACAACATTTATGGATCATATGCGTTTTTATAAGTTGTTGGAAGAAATTACATTGTCTGGAACATTTTTAAATGATTTTGAGTGTTTTTATACCTTATTGGGTGGTGTTAAATGACGTTGGGAAATTTTTGACCTTGCTGGGTGAAGTACCTCATGCTTACAAATTGTAATTTCATCCCAATTGTTAACTTTGTTGTCAAGTCAATTTTTCACTGATTGGGACTAGTTAATAGTGTCTAGTCGATTCTTTTAACTGTAGGAGGTTATTCTTTGTTTTATGCACCTTAGAAGTGGGTTGGAAGTTGAAATTGATTGTTGAGTCGAATTCACATGGCCTCAACGTGATCTCTTTTCCTGGGTTGTTTTCCCATCCGCCCAGATGATTATATAATTTCTCTTATAAGAGTCTTATGCAAGCCTGGTTGACTACACACACCTCTAAATTATTAAATTCACCTTCGGTCAACTTCATTTCAATATGGATTTTCCTGTCTCCATTTTGAATTTGTTGGGCCGAAGTTTTATTATTAGAGAGACTATTACCATTCCCACAGGCCGCACGTGGATGCAACCCATTAATCTCTCCTCCGTCGGGTGAATAAATCTGTAGGTGGTCATTTGGATTTCATCTTGGTCGACTTGACTTAGATTTGGTTCAAACAATTATATCAGGTTGGTTTATGCTGGATTTGACTTCCATTACTTAATCATTTTATGACTGCTTGGTCGAACTAGCACATTGTCGGGTCGGATTTATCGTTGGTCGACTTTTCCTTGTTTGACTTCATCTTGGTCGACTTGTCTTTTGTTCGACTACATCTCATAGTCAACTTACAGTGCAACTTGAATCGACTCCACATACATGGTCAATTTTATTTCTAGCCTGGTCGACTTCCACATATACTTGGTTGATTTCTCATCCTTAATTCTACTTCACAAGTGGTTGGTTGTTTTTATTCATTTGATCAATTCATTACCAGATTAAAAGGGGCACATGTGTTCAAAGCAATTCAACTTGCCATAGCATTGGGGTTTTGAATTTGACATAACAAGACAACATGTTATTCTGAGAACCGACCAGACATTGACAAAGCTCCATATATATATATAAGACTGAAACAAAGATCATAGATTAATTTCCGCATAGTATCTATGTGGATGAAACATATAGGACATAGGCCCACTATTTAGAGATCGATCCTTTTCTTATCATCCATAATATTATGCAGTTAAAAATATTGCTCTATTTGGTTCACCCAAGTAAAGATCTATTTTCCATCAAACTTATTTAATTCAATCTTGGGAAAGTTGAATTTAGGACCCCCATCATAATTGACTTCATTATTAGAGTTAAATCCACTAGAAAATTGTTTATTATCTATAGGTTGTTCAACCTTAATACTAACCTTATTTTCAAGAGTTCCTTGTATTTTGATATCTCCTTTAGGAAGTCTCTCATATATAGCTTGGAAGGTCATGGAAGATAAAGAATTTTGCAACTCCTTCATGGATTTTTGTATTTCTAGTTTACTTTCATCCATCTTCTATCCATCTTATTTTCCATTTCATCCATATTTCTTTTCATCTCTTCCTTATTTTCATCCATATTCGTTTTCATGTCATTTTTATTATCATTCATCTTATTATCCATATTATTTCCCATTTCAGCCATATATATTTTCATAGTTTCATCCATTTTATGTTCCATTTGTTCCCTATTTTCAATGATCCTCTTTTCCATCTGGTGATAAATCTTTTCGATTTCATCTCGAGTCATGGTTGAGATATTTGGAGATTTAGTTGGTGAAGTAAATTTTGGATCCATGTGAAAAAATAATAATTCTCCTCTTTTTCCTCTTTATTACAAATTTTGAATCACCAAAAACAGATCTTCCAATAAAAAGTTGTTCCAATTGTAAGTTATGTATCTTTCAAGCCCTTAATTTGGAGACTACCCTCCTAGATGACCTTCCTTCTGATGTATTTCTGAAATTTCGAACCTTTTGAGTATAAAATTTCCGAATGTAGTACTCTAAAATGTCTTCTCTGCAATGCCACATGTTTGACCAAAATTGGGCGTGCCAAGTGAAAGTGAAAGTTAGGGTAACTTTCCCAAACCTTGTTGATTTTTGGCCTTTCCAGGAGAGTGAACTCGTACAGAATGTCGTGTGTCCAATATTTAATACCGAATTCTGTAATTTGTACCAGACATACTATGGACTTGCCTCTTTCAAATGCAAATGATCTTTCATAATTATGATCCTCATTGAAGAAGATATGATTGTTTTACCTGGAACACCTGTTTGAGACTAGTTATAGGACTGGTCACCAAACCCTATCTTCAACAGGGTATATCTCCAATAGTATAATGACCAAGAAGCTAAAATTTTTACCACATGTAACTCGAGACATCTTCTAAATAACCTCCAAGTTTCTCTTTTTGAAGTGTCCCAGAAAAACAATTATAACAAAAATTCCAAGATGACTCGCTTGAAGAAGCAAAACCCTAAGATCGATGCTCTGATACCAAATGTCATGATCCAACGAATTAAAAAATGATAAAAATTCAATTAATATAGTCCACTTCGAGGGAGAAACCTCCTTTTATAGTATATCTAATTCAGAATACAATATGAGATGAGATAAGATGATCCAAAGACTAGGTCTCCTTGGTACATTTATAGGATACAAAGGGTATAATTATAATGAAAAGGTGCCATGAAGGGTTCCAAGCGACATACAATTATAATGATACAAATGTTATAATTCAATATCTAGGGATTAATAAGGGGTTTAACACATAAAATTGGGCTTTGCTTAGGTCTTAACACCCCCCTTCCACTTCTTCTTCCCCTCCTTGGCAGCTTCCTAGTGCTCTTTTTGCTTGGAACTGCTTGGATGCCCTTTCTTATGGCCTATGTTTTCCAGACACTGTGCTTGTACGTATGCCTCATCCGCTATCCTTGGATTGAAAATCATCACTTGCTTCCATAGATGACTATATAGAACCCCTATATACTTGAGGATTACATCTAGGTTCTTGGGAGAAATACCTAACATGATGGCCATCTTTTTGAACTTGGTGGTGTACTCCTGCATACTCTGCCCCTACCTTTGTCTGGAGTAGTACCAATGGATTCATTGGTCCTCTACATACCCAATAGGATAGAAATGGGGCTTAATGATGGTTTTGAAATACTCCCACTTACTTACTAGTGGATCACCCTCCAGCTGAAGTGTCTCCATGTGACTTTCCTACTAGGTTAAAGCATGGCCCTCTAACTTCAGTCTGAAAAATTATATCTTTTTCTCCTCATCTATATGGTAAACGTTGAAATAAAATTCTAGTTGCTGCAACCGATGATTCGATTTCAATACATCAATCTCACCTTGGTATGACTTTATGTCCACTTTTTCTTCCATATTGAATAGGGACTGTGAAGGGTTAATGACACTCAAACTGGGCTACTCTTTCTTGGGATCTTTCCTTGACTCCTTTTTTGGGTCTTCATTATCTCCCAATTTCCCTTCTAATATAATCTCAGGGTAGAGCTCAGGGTAGAGCCTCCCACGTCTCTAAATGGTTCGAGCTTTCTTGCTAGAGCCACCATGAGGAGGGACATATTGTGAGATATGTCAGCGACTCACTCTTCCATCCTCTCAAATATCTCTTATGTTGGATCTCGAGGGTTGTTATGAACATACTTGTTAGTCATGGATAGGGTTTTGCGACTTTATTCTTAAATTGATTCCTAGATCTATGCAACTCCCCAAAAATACCCCAAATAAACCTACTCTAATACCAATATGATTTGTAAACTGTTGTGGATATTCCATTGGAGCAGTTTGTCACAACAAATCTTATAATATTCTGAAATCTTAGATTTATGTAGTTTATTTCCTTAGATCCCATATTTATTATTTATAGCTTATGGATTGAATTTAAGAAATAACTAAAATACAAAAATGAAAGAACATGCAAAAACTACACACCATCCATACAAATGAACACATGATTTGAGCCAGGAAACCTAATACTGGAGAAAACCCAACTAGAAGGTCATGCCTACGATTTGCTCTCTTTGCTTCAGTTATAAAATGCACATACAAAGGAATGGAGACCCAATGGATTTACCTTTTGGGATTGTGGCATTAATGACTGCTATAGAATCCTCCTCCTCCTCCTATGTTATGCTCACAAAATACCACTCTTAGATGTTTTGCTCAACTATGGAACAAGATACAATGAAAAATAATGGAACCCCTTCTCCTAGAGGCCCAATATTTAACATAGCTCGATAGCCATCTAAGGGTAGGGTTTTTGACTTCCTCGACCCTCAATTTTGATAAGTTTTTGGACCTTCTAGAATCTTCTTGAAAGTCCACATGTGGCTATCCCTATATGTGTGCGTAACAGGGGCATATGTGGCATCCTCTCATAATATGGTGGTCAGTACAGTGGTTCAACTTGTGGGAGACATAATTTTTTCATACACGCTCAAATTGACATGATTTTTGTGCCATTGCAAAGGTCTCTGAGTGTAGATCAACATCAAGGGATCTTAGCTAAAGCTGAGAAATATTTGAACCCAAAAAATGCCATTTAATGCCTCAAAATTGCTCTGAAAGGTTTCAAACCCCAATTTTCCTAACTGGGCCCCACCATTAACTGATGACCTTGCAAGTTGATTCCTTCAATTTTTTCCACTCTGAAATCATCACAATAGATAACAAATAATATAATGATCCAATTCAGATCACAAAGTCTAGTTACTCTTAATGTAAGCATGTTTTTCTTCAAATTCCTATCAAGCAATCAAGTCTAACTAAAGTCACATTCCCATCATCAATAAGTGTATTCTTTAACCATTTTTTTTTGCAAATATGTCAAATAAAGAATACCTAGCACTAAAATGCACCATACAAAAAACAACTCTAACATACATGTTAGCTAGTCATCAATAACAAGTAGACCAACAAAGATTAACATAGCGTTGCTACAAAATGTGCTCCAAATTGTGTGGCTCTAACTTCATATTGTATTCTAAAGTCTTGTTTCCCTTAATTATCTAAGCATTGTTTGCTTAATAGTCCTATTAAACAAATGAACAAGAAACATATTGACTACTAGAATTAGAACAAATGCTAGTCTTTGTAAGTCTTGTTCATTGGTTTGACAAAGAATTAACATCCATTCCATTCTTCCTTTAAAAAGCCAATGACAACTATTAGCCTTTTTATTCAACATATGGATAATTGAGTCAAATTCTATGTGTATATGCTAAAATCTCCAATAATTTTACAGGGGTTTTCTTTCTCTACTACATTTGAGCCACTATGTTCCTAAATCTCTGCCATTAATCAGTTCACCACATGCTCCATTCCAAGTGTTCCCCAAAAATCACAATCTAACACCTTGTTTCTATAAAATTTGTTTTGATGAATTAGTAGCTCACTCCCTTTGCAAATACATTTTGCCTTTTCTTACCACCTAAGCTCCCTTTCATTTATGTCATTTTGTCACATTTCAATACACAGAACAATCTTATGTATTCTATGCAATTTGCCAAACATGTTTTCTGCCTCTTAAGACCTACTTTGTTCTTCTACCATTCCATGTTAAAAAACATAGAGACAATACCACTATGTAACTCTTGTTTAGACAATAATCATCCCTTTATTTTTATTGATTATTATTATTTTTATTAATTATTTCTTGGCATCCTTTCAAACTTCAAACTGAGATATAAATCTTCAACACAATTAAATTAATGAAAAAGGAAAAACAAATTCTTAAAAATTTTGTATCTCATGTTGAACATCACATATGAATCTCCTAGTTCGTTTTGATTCTTTGTATTTTTATTGAATAGATTTTAACATCCTAAGAAACTAAGTTTCTTAGTTTATAGGTATTCAATAACGTTTCATATGAAGTGTTTTTATTCGTTTTTATTTTTATATTTTTATTATTATACAATATCTTTTAGTATATATTCACGGTTGAATCAATAAATAAATTTAATAAAAATAAATGAAAATAAACTATTTTAAATGTGTGTTTTTATGTTTACGTTTTATATGAAATGTTTTAATTTATTTATTTAGATTATTTTTTTATATAGTGGTCAATTTTCACTAGCTCAATCAGTTAAGGTATGGGTTTCGTTTGCTAAGCGATTCAAGTTCAATAATCTTATGGCGTGTTTAGTCGAGAAGAGACACCCAGAAATCCAATCATGTTAAGAGTTGGTGTGGCCCAGGCCGGGTACGATCCTCGGACGATTGAAATGCTAGCTCCACAAGTGACAAGTATTTCTAACAAACTCACTTGTCAATCGGTAATGGGATAACTATCAGTGGTGAATGGAGGTTGACTCTTGTCACAATTATTCAAGGAAAACCACACCACTTGGAATCCCCTGTTGGTTAGTAAGGAGACATAATTTCACTACCACACCACTTGGAATCCCCCGTTGATTAGTAAGGAGGTATAATTTCATTCTTGCGAGATGCCTCTGAGTATTTCCTTATCTTTTAACCAAGTAGAAGCACTTTTACGTCATACTACAAGACCAATAACATTTTGATTCTTCTAACTAAAATATGTTTTAAATTTTATAATTATACATATTTATATATTTTTGCAAATAAAATCTTAAAAGAATTATATTTAAGTTTTAAAATATCGTCCAATCATGTTTCACCCATAAATATAGAGTGTTCTCCACTTAAAGTAAAATTATGGAAAAGTGTTTATGCTTGTTTTACTAGCATATATAAAATTGATATAGAAATATTTTACTTTAAGTTGGACATTTTAAAATATTTATTTATGGTCCATAATGAAATTATTTTTTTTAATAATATTTTGTTTAAATGTCACTTGTTAACTCTATGTTAAACATTGATGGAATTATACATCTTTTTCATATTTGAACGTATAAAACACTTACCAAGAGAATACTATTTTTTTTTTTTTACTTTCAATTACTTTATATATATATATATTTTGATATAAATATCTTACTATAAACATTAAAATATTTATTTTGTCTACTTGTCAACTCTTTGTTATAAACATTAAAAGATAGAGGGCCTAATGGTTAAGAACAAGTGTTTTTTTCTAAAAGATCATAAGTTCAAAACCAGAAAGAATCAGATATGTATACTTATGTAGATTTTACTAATGTCATACATCAAATTGGTGTATGGCTTAACCTTAACCCACCTACATAAAATAACATTAAATACCTTATAACTAAGCAATAAATATATAAATTTTTCAAGACAATATATCACATCTACAATAAAACACGAAATTAATTAGTAACGAATTAAATTTTAATTTTAATAATAAATAAATTATTATTAATTGATTATTCAAGTAAATATATCAGGTCTACAATAAAACACGAAATTAATTTATAACGAATTGCACAATATAAATAAATTATTAATTGATTATCTAAAAAATGATTTTTTATATAAAAGGTCAACGTCACTTATGACGTGTGGTATAAATAAGGGGTCAACTCAATATATTATTGATCTATTCAATATAATAAATACTATTTATTCATTGTGGATGTAGTGGTTTACCTCTTTTACTTTAAATGCTCACTTGAACCCTTGGGTTATCCCAAATGATATTTACGCAGTTCTTCTTTTACTGGTGTATTGCCAAATTTCATTGTCAATGGAAACATTAGTAGAAACAATATTTAGGTAATCCCATGTTATCTAGTTGGCACATGAGCGTCTTCTTCTATTAGTCTATTGCCAAATTTCATTGTCAATGGAAACATTAACAAAAACAATATTTAGGTAATTCCATGTTATCTAGTTGGCACAGGAGTGTCGCATCTGCTAGGGTTTTGAGGGTCGAGCAAGTTTTCGGCGCTGCGGGCTCTGCGGCTAGGTTTTACTAGCCGCATCCCTGGTCTCCACGGTGAAGTGTGGGCGTAAGACCAACATGGAAGGGTCGACTGAGAGGCAGAGGAAGGCAGTGACGACGACAGAGGAAGATTCACGCTTTGTGCTTGGCTGTGTGAACCTTATGCATGGGGCAATGACATCTCTGTGGCGGCGTTTAGGGTCCGAGGTGGCTGCTCGGGGCCAAGGGTGGATCGTGAGGCAGAGGAAGGCGGTGGCGATGACGGAGGAGGATTCGAGCTCTGCGCTTGGGTGTGTTAATGTGTCGTGTGGATGCGTGAACCCTATGCAGGGGCGACGACTTCTCTGTGGCGGCTGCTCGGGGCCGAGTTTCGTGACAACTCCCCGAGCCTGCATTTGCCAGATTTGGTGCTTCGAGGTCCTCTAAGGGCATGCGACTTCTGGTTTTGCTTCTTTTCGGGTCTCTGTTGGGCTTTGCCCTGTTTTGTATCTCATTTTTGCAGCCCGCGTGCTGGTTTTTCTCCTCTGGTGACTTTCAAAGGATGTATGGGATTTGTTTATGAGCATGGTCTTTGGACTAG
>JASDQU010208346.1:0-26973 GCA_032191745.1 Picea mariana | reverse complement strand
GGAACCTCTCCTCGAAAAGTTCCCAAGATACTGTGTCTGGGGTAAGGTGCAGTTGTCTTTCCAGGTTGCCCCACCAGTTCAAGGCACTATCTCTTAACTGAAAAATGGTGATCCTTGCCTTTGAGTTGGACGCATAATCCCTTAAGGAAAAACACCTTGTCATGCCTTCCAACCATGCTTCCGCGCGTTCACTGGTGCAACCCCCGGCAAACTCCAGAAATTTGATCTTCTGCAATTCTCACGTGATGTCTTCACGTGGAGGTCCTCCCCCTGAATCCCTTGACGCTTCTGGATTACCCGTTCCAGACGGTGGGGGTTCCATTTCAGTCCCTGCCGGTTGTCGCCCCTTTAAAGTCTCATTAATGGCTTCCAACGGGAGCAGTATGAGGGCTAGTTCGGGCGATGGTGGTGGTGGCGCTGGAGGTGTTGGCGATGCTTGCGACAACACTCCCCTGCCTCGATTCCCTTGAGTCCTGACCATCTTGTATGCTTTGACCTGCATCCACCAAAGTNTACTCCATTAGGGGATTGTCTAGGTTAGGGTTAGGATTAAGCGTCTAAGCTTGATTTCTTTGCCCCTACGAAAAGAACTATTGGTTCCCTTTCCCTGCAGCTACGATAGCCTTGCACCACACTCACCAATTCCTATGATTACTCTCCTAGTGCATATGCCGCCTCCTTCCCGCTTGTCCTAGTCTAAGCCCTTTTTAAATTTTCTCTTACATCTTGATTAAAGTGACTTCCGACCTTATGTTTATTAATTTACACCGAAATGCATACACCTATTGACAATGGGCACAATTAATGATATTTTAATCTTATTTAACCTTAAACCCTTATTTGATGGCTATGCATTGAAGATGCTGGCATATTCTTAGTCGTCCTCCAAAATCAATGGGTCAAACTTATTGTTCATAACCTTCTTGCATTTATCAAGGCATCCGTTAACATGTTTACTTTTTAACATTTACCTAATCACATTAAAAACAAATTGTTGTAAGGATATATAATTACCACGTTTAATGATTAAATAGGATTAAACCGCGGCATCTAAATAATTATCCCCAACTGCCAGCCATGTTTCGGCATTCACCAGCGCTATGTACCTTTCGACGTTAGTGTTCTTCTTAAGACGCTTCGCTTGGTGGGTGGTCTTGGGTATGACAATTAAAGTATTTATATGTGAAATTATTTGTAAAATCCACATCGTGTGGTGCGTTGGCAGGGCGGACTTTGTAAAGACTTGACCAGTGGGGAGGTCCGGGGTTCGATCCCCGCGGACTCCAAAACATTTTAATTTAATTAATTAATCATAACTACTTTTAATTAATTAATATACTTAGTTTTAATTTGTTGTGTATATTATATTATTATTACTGGTTTTTTTTTTTTTGTAAAGGCACATATGTGGTGCATTGGTGTTTGGTTGTTCCTTAAGACTTAGGTAGTGGGTGGTCTTGGGTTCAAAACCCATAGACTCCAAAACAGTTTTAAATATTTAAAACATATAAACCTTTTTAAACACGTTTTAAAACATATAAACAGTTTTAAAACATATATAAACCTTTAAACAGTTTTAAATCTTTTTAAACATATAAACAATTTTAAAACATATATAAACCTTTAAACATGTTTAATAACATATATTTTTAAATCTTTGTTTTTCCTTTATTAGATATTTTTCCTTATCCTCATCTTTTTTTTTTGTTAATAAATAAAAAAAAATTACGATTTAAACCATGAAATTTAAATTTAGTAAAATTTAAAAAAGTTATTTTAAATAAGTAATAAATAAATAAAAATTAAATATAAAATAAAAATAAAATAAATAAATAAAAAATATTTAAAAAAAATTCAAATCAGGCACGCATGAAGCCCACGTGCCCGCTTTGCTTCCTCCAGCTCCCTCATATCTGACCCTAAAACCCTACACCTGCCAGCTCTTCGAACCCTACGCGTCCTTCCTCTGCCGCCTCCTTCTCATCGACCGAGACCTTCCTCGCATCATTCAATGGCAACATTTCAGTCTCTCCAATCTCCCTTCTCCATTACCTCCACCATTTCATCTTCATAGTTCAGACGAACAATTCCCCTTCTTGGTCATTTCAACTTCAAAGCTATTGTATGCCCAAGTGGTTTATTTGCAAAAGAGAATTCTAGTCATACTGCAAGAATGATAGCGAGGCCGGGCGGGGTATAAACAGAACGTGAACATTGACATGATTTCGTCAAATAACACTGTTCCTCGCTGAATTCACAATTCCGCAGATCACCTGAATGGCAAGCCATTGATCGATCATTCGAGGAGAAGGAGGAAGAAGAAATATGTCGGGTCAGGGGCAACGCCTGAACGTGCTGCCTACGGTGACGATGCTAGGCACGATGAAGGCACGGCTGGTGGGGGCAACGTGCAGCCACAGCCTCTTGAAAAAGAAGAGCGACACCCTCACAATGCAATTCCGTTAGATTCTAAAGCGCATCGTGTCAACGAAGGAGTCCATGGGCGAGATCATGAGGGACTCAGCCTTTGCCCTCACAGAGGCCAAGTACACGATGGGGGAAGACATCAAGCACATAGTCAGGGAGAACGTCAACTCTTCCACGATCAGGGTAAGGGCCAAGCAGGACAATGTGGCCAGTGTCAAGCTCCCCAAATTTGAGTACTATTCGGAGGCGGGCAACGGCGGGGAAGGATCCACGAGAAGGAGAAACGATCTCACCGGCCTCACCTGTGGCAGGCAGCAAGTCCAGCTCTATCGATCGGATTACATAAAATCCATCGAGGTCCTGGTGGAGTTGGCCTCATTGCAGACATCGTTTCTGACACTCGATGAGGCCATCAAGGCCACCAATCCCAGGGTCAATGCACTCGAGAACGTGGTCAAGCCCAGATTGGAGAATACCATCAGTTATATCAAAGGGGAACTTGATGAGTTGGAGAGGGATAATTTCTTCAGGCTGAAGAAAATTCAAAGTTATAAGAAGAGGGAGCTTGAAAGACAGATGGAGAGTGCCAAGGATTTTTCCGATGAGCAGGTTCTGGAGAATTTTTCACTTCAGAAGGGGATTTTAATGCGAGATGCTCAAAATCTGTTGTCCATGGAGACTGAAAAGGATGAGGATATTATTTTCTAGAGAGGTAATTTAGAAAGTTGAAACCCACAAACCATCTGTTCTGCTACAGAATTCTGTGTAATTTTTATCCCAATAACTAGCTAAACTTTCTTCGGGATCAGAGCATCGTCTCTGTAACGGAAATTTCCGTAATTTTCTACCCAATTGCTCGTTTTTCAACTTTGAAGTTAGCGGTACTTGCTTTAGGTTTATTCAGCCGGATTTTTCTTTAAAAAAATAATTCTGCAATATTTGTCAAAAACTTTTGCTTGATCTGTAGCAGAATTTTCTGTAATTTTAGTCCAATTGGATGTTTTTCAACTTTGAAATTAAACCCAATAAGTATCAGAACTTCCTCTGGGATTTGAGCCTGAGCTCTGCAAAAAGGAATTTTTGCGATTTATAGCAAATTGGTTGTTTTCCAGCTTCAAATTTTTTGGGAAGTCTTTATAGGTTTCATCCCAGATGTTTTAATTGATGTATTTGATTATTGATTTTACCAAATTTGTCAAAAACTTTGTAACAACCCTAGTTGCTTGTTTTATTTTAGTAAATTCGTTTTTTTTTTTTTTCATTTTCAATATGTATTTCATTCATATATATTTAGATTTGTTTATATATAATCACAATAATAATACGTTTGGTTTGCAGGTTAGGCGGAGCTGGAGTTGGAGCTGAGAATTTGGTCCTTAAGGCCCAAATTTATATTTACCCTAATACATTTATTTAGGTATTTACTATAACTAATAGGAGTATTTATTTAAATTTATGGGTGGGTAGGTAGGCCCTTGGTTCCAGATTTTGAACCAGGGCTCTAATACCATGTGTAGGGGCCGAATAGATTTAACATCAAATAATTACATAATTGTAACAATATTGATTTCAGAAAATTCACAAATTTCTTCTATATTGAGCAAAATAGTAAAATTTATCAAATTTCTTTAATTGAGCATATTCACATATAGATTTAACAATGAATATTAAAATTTTCTAACATAATAAAAACAATTACAAAATTTTAAATACCTGGGTTTGATGCTAATAACCCTCTGTTTGTCTGCTTGCCTTCTTGACCACTGTGCACTGTGTAAACACTGCCCAAAACCTAGTTCCACCCTGCCAACTAGGTAACTTCCTAGCTCCAGGATATCATATGGATATCCTGGCCCCCGTGCCCAAAACTTCCAGCATCCCGGTGCCTATATTGATCCAATCCCACTCCAAAACTCAACTCCCCTCTCTGCAAAATTCCCCTCGAGCCCCTCCAAAAATCTCCCGTCCAAATGATAATCCCTTCCTCCACTTCCTCCGCCTCCATATCCTTCCTTCACCACCTCATGCATTTACTCCCTTACCTCCTCTCGTTAATGCCCCTTATCCTTTCCTTTATTATTTTATCCTTTTGTAGTTAATATGTTATTCCTTTCCTGGTACGTAACTTAATTTAACAATATAATTTATTATCCTCCTTTTATTTCTTTACCTTATTAATTAATGAGTTAATTAATACTTAATTAATCCTTGACAATCATGAACATGTAATTAATAATAATTAATTAGTTAAAGTTTTTTTAAGAAATAATTATTGTTTAGCTATTTTTTAGAATAGTTAGATTATTAAATTAATTACAATTAATAATCCTATACATATATTTAAACAGGGTCGTGTTGGCAGCCAATTCAATTTTTTCCATTGACCTATAAGCTGCCTACACCTGTCTTCTGAACTTCAAATTTTCGTCGCATTTGGCAAGTAAATGATATTTTCGTTCTTTGCGACATTTGCAAATTGATCTCCATTTAGTTATCACGACTGTAAGCTTGAAAACTCCTCCATCGTTCTTTCAATTGTCATGATCTTTTATTGATATTTGAATGGCACGTACCTCTGGATTATCATTAAGTGGCTAAAAGATTTTCGAACTATACCTATTTTCCTATTCTTACTTCGATTGTGCAACTTGATTTTTATTTAATTGGTAAGGCATTGAGCATGTGAATTTATGAGTTATACTTGATTCTATGAATTGCATAGGGGTCATGGTTTACTTTGTTTTATATGATGTGATCCTTATTATTATAGCTCTTGGCTTATTGATTTTATGAAATCAATTGTCACAATGTTTAAAAACCTTTGATTAAACATATATGCAATGGCGCGCTGGTTAAACTTTTGGGTTTGATTTCACATTGAATATTCATGGGTTGGAAAAACTATAGCAGTGGGGCGTTGGCATATTACTCATCGTTTGATTTTTGGTTATGCGAATGATATGGTTTTGTGCTATGATTGATTGAACAGAGGATTAATTTGGCGGTTGTACTTTGCCATTACTATTTTGCATGGAAGTAAGTGTTTCCACCACCCTCGCATGAGAACATTAATGCTTCCCCTTTGATTGTTCATAGTGGTTAGACCGAATGAATCTGCTCCTGTATACTGGTGTTTTCAAACCGAACCCTCACCATGCGCTCGCACCATGGCTCCAGTCGTGAGGGCTGAACCGAATGGTAGCCAGGCTCTGTTGATGTTCGACAGTACCCGCAGTGACCTTGAGGAAATTGGGTGGCTCCCGTTCATACAGAAATTTGATGGGTTTAACCTTTGCGTTGCCCAACAATTCGCATTAACCTTTGATGGCTGTCGATCCAAGGTTAGCGATGTTCAATTGAAAATTGACGAGTAGTTTGTAAGCCTTGCTACAGGTTTGCCAGTTACTGGACAACGATGGTCCAAAAATTGCAAGGTGGAAGAAGTCCCTTGGACTTTTCTCTTCCAGTCTCGTAAGATTAGCTCATGTGACAAGGGTTGGTCCGTGACCATGCCGAAACAGCGATGGCATGACTTATTGATGATTATCAAGTAATTCACCACCTGCGAGGGTCGGTATGGGTTTGTTTTCTTACACCACCTTCGTTTGCTTATGGTGTTTATGGGTTTTGAGCTTAATATGCCATACTATTTGCATAGAAGCCTGTTCAAAATGTCTAAGAAATATAAAATGAACCAGGCTAATAGCAGCCTCTTTCACTATGGGCTGGTTAAAATGATTGTCATTTTTCATCTGGGGTTACACTGAGACTGTTGGGATGAGTTCCTTGCTCGCAATAATTTTGTGGATTCGAATCCACCACAGGTTGATAAACCTGTGGTGACCGAGGACAAGTCTATGCCCCCGGTACCCTACAGTATCCTTTTACCTAAACCCTTACCTGATTCACCTATTGACCTACCCTACTCTGTGACCAAGGATGTCGAATCTGTTAAGTCTGTGGGAAAGAAGCCTAAAGCCAAACCTACTACTAATGCTAAAGGCAAAAAGAATTCGCGCCTAATCTCTCGAATGGCGAGGAACAAACCAAAACCCCCTGTCAATCGTGACCCTATCGTACTTTGCGAGGACTCTGATTCAGAGGTTGAACGTTTTTTGGCAAGTGAATATTCCTATTCGGAAGGTCTGTGTGCCAAACCCTCATATGAATTCGTGTCAAACCTACCACCTTGCTTGCAAAATGACCCCGATTACCCTTGCATTAAGCTGCCATGTAAAGCCCCCGGTCATTCATCCAAACCCTCTCCTGAACCTACAATGCAACATTGTGATCAATGCGGCTCATGGTTGGAAAGATATTATCTCGATGTGCCTATGCTACAGTCTAGAATCCACTATTTAGAGGACCAAGTTGCATGGCTTACCAGTCAGAAGGCTGAGTTGCAAGCCACTGATAAGAAACAGAGGACGACAGGCTCCATTTTGTTTAAAAATGTAGAGTCGACCACGGAAGTGGTGAATTCTAAGCTGGCGTAATTGGATAGCCTCGTCACACAGGTATGTGTAATATCAATCATTTTTTGTAAATAGTGTAAGTTTATATAATGATTCATATTTGGTTTGAATAGCTCTGTTCAGCATTGATTGGTTTCGTTACATTGTATACTTAGCCTTGCTTTGACTAAATGGAATTTCGTTTCCCAGTTTAGTTCAATTAGATTTTAATCGATTTATTTGATTTGGTATGGATTTGAGTTGTTTGATTTAGCTGAAATGAATGCTCTGTCAATTAGAGTCGTTTGTATCTGTTTTATACACAAGCTGTTTCTCCTATTTCAATTCTAAACATGATCACATTTCGTTTTGATTACGTTATGATATGCTATGATTGGTAACAATTGTGATATGGTCAACTGTTACGGTTTTATGTCTATATGGATTTCGACCAACTCGAATACTGTTTGGATTGTTGTTAATATGATTCTGTATGAATTCACCCAAATCGTGAATGGATTCAATTCATAACAGTTACGCTAAAACCCAACCTGTTAATTTGTATTGGTTTGCAGTTAGATTGACCCTGTTATCGGTTGGACTTGTAATAGCAATGAATATTCAGTTACAAGTTGATTTGTAAGACGAGATTGGATTCACTATTATTCTATATTAAACTTAGTCATGATTTGTTTCGATTGTTGCCCAGTTTACGATTATCATTTCGGTCGATTTGATGATGGTCATGATCACTATTAACTGATCTTGTCTGTTGACTATATAACGTTCAGTGATCGTAATCTATGGCGAATTTTGGATGATATTGTTATGAATGTCTTGTTTACCCATGATCATAATAGTCTTTCCATCTTTGTATTTAATTAAAATGATATGAATATGTTATTATAGCCATAACGAATGGATTCTGGTTGTGTTGGATTAGATCGTATCGCACATGATATGACTCACTATGGATTTTATTTGATATGCAACAATCTTGTTACTATTGACCCGATTTGATGGTAAAATGAAACAGAGTATTCTCACCTCTGTTTCGATTAAATCACTTTTGATTATGTTTTATATTGAATGATAAAATCATTTGAATCATTAGTGATTCATTTTCAATGTTTATTGAAAGTAAATTGGATTTGATTCTTTTAAAAAGATTTGATTTGATCTGATCTTGTATGCTATTTTAGACTAGCTACAGAATCAGATGATTCTGTAGCTAAGTCTGTAGAGTCAAATTTTTATTGTTTTTCTAATGAAATATCTTTCTAACTTGATATGTTTGGTCTATTGCAGATAAATTCGAAATTGCGGTGGATATGATGAGGAGTTAGGAGATATTTCAAATATTTTACTTGCATTTTAGTTTCCTAGTTTAGTCGATTTTGGGATATCTCCCAGATTATGTAAAACAGTTTGATATTATCCACAGGGAGGTTTTACCCTATGGAGAGACTTATAAATACCGATCATTTTGTAATAATAATCATCCTCATTCAGGGGAGAACAAGGATATGGAGTTTTAATACAGACTGAAGCAGAATTTGGTGTTTTGTTACAGCTTTAGCTTCTCATTATATCAATATTTTGTTTCATGTTGTGTATATCAATTTGTAACTGGTTAATGACTACTTTAGCTATCTTAATCATGTGCAAGTGATATAATTCAATCATTTTTATCCATATCTGATTTCTTCTAGTGTTTAAAAAACATAGCAATTGTTTAATTCAGTCTGTGAATGACAGGTTTCCCTTCTTCATAAATTGGATTATAAAATATAAATTTTTGCATAACAGGTTTCCCTTATTGTAGAGATTTATAAATCATAAAATTGTTATGATTTTTTATGTCTTGTTTGTCCTGTAAACAACTCAAAGAGCAGTACAGCCTATCGTTTATGAGAAGCTTCTGGACTAATCGGTGCGAGTTTACTACCGTCGAACAACTTCAAAGTCATCATACACAGGACAAATTAGGAGCGTTTCCAGGTCAGTTAGTCACTTCTTGGTTACTATTCTTATTAGTAGTTTAGTTCAGATATACGTCTAGTTAGATTTATATTAGATCGTTTAATTTCAGTAAATATATTAGATCGTTTAATTTCATTAAGTTTTACTTCTTTTTCATAAAATCATAAAATCAAAAATATATCTTTAGCTGTCTTAGGGCAGAAAACATATGAGTTTTACAGGTTTTATTCAAATCTGCCATTTGTGTATATTGTATATTTGTGAATAAGTTGTATTATAACTAGTAGTTAGACCCAGTTAATTGTTATAGTTAGTGTAATAGTAATTAGTAGATTGTATATAATAGTTAGAGTAGTTTATATTTAGTTTTAGTTTAATTTAGTAGTTTGTTAGATTAGTGTATTAGTTTGTTTGTTTTATTAGTTTTAGTTAGTTTTAGTTAGTTTTATTTGTTTTAGATAGATTAGTTAGTTTAGATTAGTTTCTTTTCTTTGGTTTTTCCTAATACCTTAGAACGGCCAATGGAGTCGTTAAACCTGTCAGGGTGGTTCATTCCAAACGACTTGGGTTATTTAGACAACCCTGGACTGGTTCCACTCTCTCATTTGACAGACGGTCAATTTCACCCGTCAACAAATGGCGCTAGAAGGAGGGCCTGAACCTAATTAATGGCATGAGGCAGTCGCAAGACTCCTCCCCCCCCTAATCGCTCACCTATGGTGACTAGAATCCATTCACTAGATAATATTCCCCCTCAAACAACAACTACTTCAACCGAAGATCCACAGATCACAGTTGAGACAGCAACCCCTAATCCTATAGGTGGTGACTTGGAAGAGATTGTCCGTCGATCTCTTATTAAAACACATAGTGCCTTAGCTAGTTTGAGGCAACCAAACCGTCCGTGGGGTCGACCTTTAGACTTCTATGATATCAGAGAACAATTAGGTGACACTAATGTCACTGTGAATCCTACAGATCCAATCACAAATCCTACTGCAGGAGGATCTGGGATACCTCCTTCACCACCTCCCTCATCTCCTTCCTCTTCTAGAGGAGATTCCTCTTCCGACGAAGGTAATTCACCTTCTCATCCTTCCTCACCCACTACCCCAATGGAAAATTAGAACAACCCTGCTAGACCCTAGTTGGACCAGGATGTTGTAGCTGTACCTAGAGCCCAGCACCCTTTACCTAAACATCCGGAGAAATGGCTTCCTAAGTTCGATCCCGATTCAAAATAGATATCCGAAGATCATATCAAAAAATTTATGTTAGCCATCAGACTCTGTAATGTTGAACATGAAGACGTTGTCTGTAGGTTGTTCCCGTATACCTTCGAGGGTAACGCATCCACTTGGTACTTTGCCCAATAGCCCCATACAATCATGTCTTGGGAAAAGTTTGAGTCATGCTTTTTGGAAAAATTCGGAGATGGTAAACCTCCGGAAGTCTTGGTCATGGATCTTTCAAGCTTAAAAATGAACCCAAAAGAAAAAGTTAAAGATTTCAATCAAAGATTCATAACACTGAAAAATCGAATCCCTGCAGATTCTATGCCTGCCGAGAGTCTTGTAATAACTTACTACACTAAAGCTCTACATCAAAGTATAGCTATTTGGGTTAAACGTTATAAAAAGGCCACGTTGTTAGAAGCCTTCGAAGAGGCTACTCAAATTGAAAAAGACATACTTAGCCTGAAGGATTCATCTAGCAACGAAACTGAGACTGTTCCTTCTTCCAAAAAAAAGATTGAAATTCTCCCCAGACCCACACAAAGCAAAACACAACCTGAAAACTCTGATTTGGAAAATTTAACAAAAGTTGTTCAAAAATTATCTAATCAAGTTATAGACTTAAAAAGGTCAACTGAAGAATATTCCTCGAGTAAAGGACCCTACAAACCTCCTTTCCGAAAGCCTTTTCAAACCAGCCAGCCTAACCCAAACCCCGAAGGCTTGAACCTAGAAAGTTTTCAATGTGCTCTTCAGACAATTCTAGAAGCCCAAGATAACTTGATGCCTCCTGAAATCCCTCAGGAGGAAGTCGAGCAGGAAACAGTTCAAGAAGAAGAATCATCTCCAAACATCTTTGGACATTTCTCGGATAGCATCTTCCAAGCCAACTTCGAGACTGTTCACCCTTACAACACTAGGAGTAAGACAGCAAATAAACCTTCTACCGAGAACACTGCAACTTTGCCTCCAAGGCCATCTAAATCAGTAGAAACTAAACAGAGTAATGTAAGCCCTAAATTAGATTACGATGTTGTTGAAGATCTTAAAAAATTAAGGGCTAACATTTCTATTTATGAGTTATTGAAGTTCCCATTTTTGTTACAGAAAATGTTGCAAAATATTTCAGAAAATGGCAAGAATGGTAATTCAAATGGTAATAAGGTTGTGCAAAGAAAAGTTCCACAGAAGACTTCCACCAAAAATAATCTTGATTCTCAATATAAAGGAAGCCTTCCCGCAACCCCTGTAAATAATGTAAGTAATGTAAATAATTCAGATAAAGTAGTCTTAGAAACTACGAGTAAGAAACCACAAGCTACTACTCTAAGTACTCGCAAGAATGTTCCTCCTTTTCTTTTAACTTTCGAAGTCTTCAAAAGAAATGTGCATAATTGTATGGTTGACTCAGGAGCATCATCCAATGTGATGCCCTGGTCGGTCTACCAAAAGATTAACGCTGAGGTAGAACCATCTTCTTTGAAAATCATACAACTTGATTGAACAGATGTTAAAGTTATAAGTGAACTAAAAAATGTATTGATTAGATTATCGTCTAACCCGAAAGTTCATCAGGTTATTGATATAATTGTGGTGGATATTCTAGAAGTGTATGGCATGTTTTTGAGCAGAGACTGGTTGGAGTAGCTACATGGTTACTTCGCAACGGACTGGTCTCACTTATGGCTTCCAGAAAATGGTAAGCCCAACAAGATCAAAGTGGATCATGAGCATTACCTTAAGTTCACGGTCACAGATTTGAACGACCCAAATGAACCATACACACCTCCTGCTGATTCACCTGAAGTCCAAGGGATGGACACCTACTTCGTAAATTTCATGGCTGAAGTTTCACCTATCAAAAATCTAGAATGGCAGTCCGAGATCGTAGCATACATGCAACCAACAGCTTCTATGCAACAGTCCCATGAGCCCCATGGAAATCAAATTTGGTCTTTATATTTCGACAGTTCCAAGTCTAAAGAAGGAGCTAGTGCAGGCTGTATCATTATCGATCTGGTAGGTAACAAGACATTAATGGCTTGTAGACTAGAATTTGAATGTATTAACAATACTGCAGAATATGAGGCTTTATTGCAAGGTCTCAGAAAAGCCTTGGACATGAACATTCAAAATATGGTTGTATTCGGCGACTCTAAAATAGTGGTTAGACAGGTGAGAGATTCTATCCACTGTCTTTCCCCTCATCTCAAAATTTACCAGTCTGAGGTATGGAGTTTAATGAACAAATTTTCTTCTTTTAATATAAATTCCATTCCTAGATTAAATAATGCTGAAGCAGATCTACTAGCTAATGTAGCCTCTAAAATTCTTCCTGCAGAAGGCTTATCCCCAAACGCATTCTCCGTGGAGCTATTATTTCGACCATCTGTTCCAGACAATATCACAAACTGGAGAGTATTTGATGATGATCAGAAAATCATTAACTTTTTGCATATGGAAGAAACCTTTCAAGGCGCAGTGATAGATGAACGAATGCACGACGACAATTTGCATGACTTTACGGTAATACCTAATCCGAAATTTCCTAAAGCTCTATCAGACATGGTAAATTTCATACCCAAATCTGTTGTTAGATTAGAAAAGTTTTATGATTTTGAAGACAAATTTAAAAAGATGGTCAATTGCAAAACCAATAGTTCCTCATTATCTTATGAAAAAGTCAATTTAGGGACTAGTGAAAATCCTCAGTGTATCAACTTAGGCTTGGGATGTTCTAAGCAAGAAAAAGATTCTTTTGTTAAATTATTTAAAGAATTCAAGGATGTCTTTGCATGGAGTTATGATGATCTTAAAACATTCGATCCTAATATCATACAGCATGTCATCCCGATGAAGCTCCAAACCTTACCCTTCCAACAGAAATTGAGGAAAATGCATCCCAAATTAGAACCGACCATCCAAAAAGAATTGAATAAACTCCTAAGTTCTAAAATAATTTTTCCTGTTAGACACACTCAATGGTATCCAACCGCGTCCCATTTCGGAAGAAAAACGGGGAAATTCGACTTTGTGTCAATTTCCGAAACCTCAACAAAGCGTCTGACAAAGATAATTATCCTGTCCCACCCATGGAACATATCCTTCAACAAGTATCTGGTTCCGAGAGGCTATCCTTACTGGATGGTTTCTCTGGATACAACCAAGTCTTGATGTCTCCGCCAGACCAACTAAAAACTACCTTCCGTACCCCGTGGGGCACTTACGCCTATTGCAAAATGCCCTTTGGATTGATCAATGTTGGTGCTACCTTTCAAAGAGAAATGGACATTTCTTTTCGAGGCTTAATCAATCACTCTGTAGTAGTTTACTTAGATGATGTGACCGTTTACTCTAAAAACAAAGACGATCATCTAGCTCACTTACGAGCCATTCTGCTACGATGTCGTAAATACGGCATCTCCTTGAACCCCAAGAAGTCCATTTTTGCAGTAGAACAGGGTAAATTACTAGGATTCATTGTGTCTAGTGATGGAATGATTGTTGACCCCGAGAGGACTCAAGTCATCGCTAAAATTCCTCCACCTACGTCCAAGAAATCCATGCAGTCTTTCCTAGGCCAAATTAATTTCGTGAGAAGATTTGTCCCCAGTTTCTCCGAAATGGTCAGGCCTCTCTAGAATCTAATTAAGAAAGACACCCAATATCACTGGGGACCCACAGAAAACCAAGATTTTAATGCCATAAAGAAGGCCATAATAGATTCTCTATCTCTCATGAGCCCTCATTTCTCTCAAGACTTTACACTCTATACTTTTACCTCTGATCGTTCCTATGCCACAGTCCTAACTCAGAAGAATCCCGAGAACAACGAAGTACCCATCGCCTTTATGAGATCTTCTTTCAAAGGTGTTGAACTTAACTACCCAGTGGTCGATCGGCAAGCCTACGTTGTTTTCAAAGAAGTTAAACATTTATGGTCCTATCTTTTGAAGTCAAGGACGAAAGTCATTGTCCCCTACCCTGCCGTCAGGAACTTGTTAGTGCAAAAAGAGTTAGGAGAGAAAAGAGCCAACTAGGTCACCTCCTTACAGGAGTATGACTTAGAGATCTCCCCAGCACATATTGTGAGAGGCCAAGGATTGTGTAAGTTGGTTGTTGATTTAGAAATAGGATAGCGAGAAGATAGTGATATGTCAAACCTAGAACAACGCGATCAAAGTTTAATCTGTTGCACACAAAACCTCGAAAGTCCTTGGTACGACAATATTAGAGTTTGTCTTGAACATGGATCATCACCACGTCACCTTGACCCTGCCAAAAGAAGAGCGTTGAGACTAAAATCCACCTCCTTTCATCTAGTTAATGGTATACTGTTTCCTCAAAATTTTGACGGCGTACTGATGCGCTGCCTCGAAAAAGATGAAGCAGAAAAAGTCTTGCTTGAGTTGCATGCAAAAGAAGCTAGTGGTCACTTCGGTGGCGATACCACTGCTCATAAGGTTTTAAGAAACGATTACTACTGGCCCACGCTTTTTAGGGATGCCCATGCTTTGTGTCGCAAATGTATCATTTGTCAGAAAGCATCAGGGCGGTTGCAAAAACCAGCCTTCCCCTTGCAACCCGTTTCAGTCGATTCTCCTTTCCAGTAATGGGGCCTTGATATCATAGGTCCTATTAACCCTCCATCCTCAAACCAACACAAGTATATTGTGACAGCCACTGATTACTTTACTAGATGGTCTGAAGCCGCCGCGCTAAGAACTGTTAACATAAGTCATGTGATCGCTTTTCTGAACTCGAATATTATCACTCGTTTTGGTATCCCTGATTTCCTAGTCTTTGATAGTGCTTCATACTTTTCTTCTCTGGAGATGAGTGAGTTCACTTTGGAGAAAGGAATAAAGCTGAAGTATTTTGCTAGTTACTATCCCCAGGGTAATGGCTTAGCGGAATCAACTAACAAGAACTTGATCAAAATTATCAAGAGAACCGTGGCTGAAAATCACAAGAACTGGCACAATGCACTGCTGAATGCGCTATGGACTGATAGGGTAACACCCAAAGCTGCTATAGGTAACTCTCCCTTTTTTCTCGTTTATGGCAGAGAAGCCATTCTGTCGCCTCACATTCTTCTTCCTTCACTTTAGTTGTCACAAAAAGTCCAAGAAGAAGAATGTCCTCCTTTAGAAAGCCGCATTAACACTTTGATGAAGTTAGAAGAAGAAAGAACTCAAGCTAAGTGCAAGTTAGACCAACATCAACAATTGATTAAAAGATGGTTCGATTCTAATTCCAATTCTGATAGGAATTTTGAAGTAGGCGATCTTGTCTTAAAGTGGGACAAACCACACGAAGGAAAGCGTGAGCACACCAAGTTTCAAAACCTATGGCTTGGGCCATTTTTGATTGCTGAAAAGTTGGGTCCTAGTTCCTTTCGATTACAGAATCTTGAAGAGCAGCTTGACACCTACCTGGTGAATGGTCAAGCCCTGAAAAGATACTTTGCTTGATAACTACCCCTGTATATTATGTAAATATTTCATTTTGTTTTCATTTTCATTTGCTTTCTGTTTTGGTTTTGATTTGAATTGATCATCTTTTTGTGTGTTTTTGTGCATACCTGTGCACTGAGCTATTCAGACAAAGACCATAGAAAAATTTCTTCGCTGAAATGACTTCTGAAAGTTTGTACGAACATCAATGATATATTGCTGAAAGTGATATTTATGTTTGAAAATTTTGTTGTTTGAAAGAAGTTTACTGATCTCAATCTCTGAGAAAAGTTCGTCATGATTATCTTTTATCTTTTTACGCTGTCCCTTTTCCGTAAAGGAATGACTCAAAAGATGTCTCCCTACCATAGGAAGTTGTTTTCATAGATGAAACATCTCTAGAACTTAATAAAGGACAGTGTTAAAAAATTCTGATGAGGTCTGAAAAAATATGTTAAAGACTTTCAGCGTCACCCCGCTCAGCTATATATCTACAAAAGAAAAACAAAATGAAAATATTAATAAGAGTTGTAGGAAGTGTTTGTAAACCCATCGGGATACTAAACAGGTCCGCTGGCAATGGTTAAATGAAAGCATGGTGCCAAGACAACTTCATCGGGGTACTGAACAGGCCTGCTGGCAGTGAAGCAGTGTCGGGTACATGAAAATCTGTGAAAAAGTATAAAAAAACTCTTTAATGTCCTTTATTCTGATCTAGGACTTCTTGACAGGATACAGATGTCTGAGTGGGTTAAATGGAAACCCTCGAGACTATGGACGCCTGCTGGCAGTAGTGGCCATGCCAACAGTATTGAAGATTTTATCATTAATATTGTGACTTGCTGATCTTAAGACTGTTATTAGTTTTCATCTTTTAAAACAGCGTTGGAAAAGATGGTAAATGATGATGTTTGTACGATTTTCTGATTGTTGTTTTTAAGTTGAAATTTTCTTTGTTGTCTTAATCTGAATTTATTTCTTTTGACAGAGATAATTGCTTCTACTAGTGTGTCGCCATTGTTGGCAGCCAATTCAATTTTTTCCATTGACCTATAAGCTGCCTACACCTGTCTTCTGAACTTCAAATTTTCGTCGCATTTGGCAAGTAAACGATATTTTCGTTCTTTGCGACATTTGCAAATTGATATCCATTTAGTTTTCATGACTGTAAGCATGAAAACTCCTCCATCGTTCTTTCAATTGTCATGTTCTTTTATTGATATTTGAATGGCACGTACCTTTGGATTATCATTAAGTGGCTAAAAGATTTTCGAACTATGCATATTTGCCTATTCTTACTTCGATTGCACAACTTAATTTTTATTTAATTGGTAAGGCATTGAGCATGTGAATTTATGAGTTATACTTGATTCTATGAATTGCATAGGGGTCATGGTTTACTTTGTTTTATATGATGTGATCCGTATTGTTATAGCTCTTGGCTTGTCGATTTTATGAAATCAATTGTCACAATGTTTCAAAACCTTTGATTAAACATATATGCAATGGCGCGCTGGTTAAACTTTTGGGTTTGATTTCACATTGAATATTCATGGGTTGGAAAAACTATAGCAGTGGCACGTTGGAATATTACTCATCGTTTGATTTTTGGTTATGCGAATGATATGGTTTTGTGCTATGATTGATTGAACAGAGGATTAATTTGGCGGTTGTACTTTGCCATTACTATTTTGCATGGTGGTAAGTGTTTCCACCACCCTCGCATGCGCACATTAATTCTTCCCCTTTGATCGTTCATAGTGGTTAGACCGAATGAATCTGCTCATGTATACTGATGTTTTTGAACCGAACCCTCACCATGCGCTCGCACCATGGCTCCAGTCGTGAGGGCTGAACCGAATGGTAGCCAGGCTCTGTTGATGTTCAACAGTGCCCGCAGTGACCTTGAGGAAATTGGGTGGCTCCCGTTCATACAGAAATTTGATGGGTTTAACCTTTGCATTGCCCGACAATTCGCATTAACCTTTGATGGCTGTCGAGCCAAGGTCAACGATGTTCAATTGAAAATTGACGAGCAGTTTGTAAGCCTTGCTACAGGTTTGTCGGTTACTGGACAGCAATGGTCCAAAAATTGCAAGGTGGAAGAAGTCCCTTGGACTTTGCTCTTCCAGTCTCGTAAGATTAGCTCATGTGACAAGGGATTGCCTGTGACCATGCTGAAACAGCGATGGCATGACTTATTGATGATTATCAAGCAATTCATCACCTGCGAGGGTCAGCATGGGTTTGTTTTCTTACACCACCTTCGTTTTCTTATGGTGTTTATGGGTTTTGAGCTTAATATTCCATACTATTTGCATAGAAGCCTGTTCAAAATGTCTAAGAAATATAAAAGGAACCAGGCTGATAGCAGCCTCTTACACTATGGGCTAGTTAAAATGATTATCTTTTGTCATCTGGGGTTACACCGAGACTGTTGGGATGAGTTCCTTGCTCGCAATAATTTTGTGGATTCGAATCCACCACAGGTTGATAAACCTGTGGTAACCGAGGACAAGTCTGTGCCCCCGGTACCCTACAGTATCCTTTTACCTAAACCCTTACCCGATTCACCTATCGACCTACCCTACTCTGTGACCAAGGATGTCGAATCTGTTAAGCCTGTGGGAAAGAAGCCTAAACCCAAATCTACTGCTAATGCTAAAGGCAAAAAGAATGTGTGCCTAATCTCTCAAATGGTGAGGAACAAACCAAAACCCCTGTCAATCCTGACCCTATCATGCTTGGCGAGGACTCTGATTCAGAGGTTGAACGTTTTTTGGCAAGTGAATATCCCTATTCGGAAGGTCTGTGTGCCAAACCCTCATACAACTTCGTGTCAAACCTGCCACCTTGCTTGCAAAATGACCCCGATTACCCTTGAATTAAGCTACCATGTAAAGCCCCCGGTCATTCATCCAAACCCTCTCCTGAACCTACAATGCAACACTGTGATCAATGCGGCTCATGGTTGGAAAGATATTATCTAGATGTGCCTATGCTATAGTCCAGAATCCACTATTTAGAGGACCAAGTTGCATGGCTTACCAGTCAGAAGGCTAAGTTGCAAGCCACTGATAAGAAACAGAGGACGACAGGCTCCATTTTGTTTAAAAATGTAGAGTCGGCCATGGTAGTGGTGAATTCTAAGGTTGCGTAATTGGATAGTCTCGTCACACAGGTATGTGTAATATCAATCATTTTTTGTAAATAGTGTAAGTTTATATAACGATTCAGATTTGGTTTGAATAGCTCTATTCAGCATTGATTGGTTTCGTTACATTGTATACTTAGCCTTGCTTTGACTAAATGGAATTTCGTTTCCCAGTTTAGTTCGATTAGATTTTAATCGATTTATTTGATTTGGTATGGATTTGAGTTGTTTGATTTAGCTGAAATGAATGCTCTGTCAATTGGATTCGTTTGTATCTATTTTAGACACAAGTTGTTTCTCCTATTTCAATTCTAAACACGATCACATTTTGTTTTGATTACGTTATGATATGTTATGATTGGTAACAATTGTGATATGGTCAACTGTTACGGTTTTATATCTATATGGCTTTCGACCAACTCGAATACAGTTTGGATTGTTGTTAATATGATTCTGTATGAATTCACCCAAATCGTGAATGGATTCAATTCATAACAGTTACGCTAAAACCTAGCCTGTTAATTCGTATTGGTTTGCAGTTAGATCGACCCTGTTATCGGTGTGACTTGTAATAGCAATGAATATTCAGTTACAAGTTGATTTGTAAGACGAGATTGGATTCACTATTATTCTATATTAAACTTAGTCACGATTTGTTTCGATTGTTCCCCAGTTTACGATTATCATTTCGGTCGATTTGATGATGGTCGTGATCACTATTAACTGATCTTGTCTGTTGACTGTATAATGTTCAGTGATCGTAATCTATTGCAAATCTTGGATGATATTGTTATGAATGTCTTGTTTACCCATGATCATAACAGTCTTTCCATCTTTGTATTTAATTAAAACGATATGAATCTGTTATTACAGCCATAACGAATGGATTCTGGTTGTGTTGGATTAGATCGTATCGCACATGATATGACTCACTATGGGTTTTATTTGATATGGAACAGTCTTGTTACTGTTGACCCGATTTGATGGTAAAATGAAACAGAGTATTCTCACCCCTGTTTCGATTAAATAACATTTGATTATGTTTTATATTGAATGATAAAATCATTTGAATCATTAGTGATTCGTTTTCAGTGTTTATTGAAAGTAAATTGGATTTGATTCTTTTAAAAAGACTTGATTTGATCTGATCCTATATGCTATTTTAGACTAGCTACATAATCATATGATTCTGTAGCTAAGTCTGTAGAGTCAAATTTTTATTGTTTTTCTAATGAAATATCTTTCTAACTTGATATGTTTGGTCTATTGCAGATAAATTCGAAATTGCAGTGGATATGATGAGCAGTTAGGAGATATTTCAAATATTTTACTTGCATTTTAGTTTCCTAGTTTAGTCGATTTTGGGATATCTCCCAGATTATCTAAAACAGTTTGATATTATCCACAGGGAGGTTTTACCCTGTGGAGAGACTTATAAATACCGATCATTTTGTAATAATAATCATCCTCATTCAGGGGAGAACAAGGATATGGAGTTTTAATACAGACTGAAGCAAAATTTGGTGTTTTGTTACAGATTTAGCTTCTCATTAGATCAATATTTTGTTTCATGTTGTGTATATCAATTTGTAACTGGTTAATGACTACTTTAGCTATCTTAATCATGTGCAAGTGATATAATTCAATCATTGTTATCCATATCTGATTTCTTCTAGTGTTTAAAAAACATAGCAATTGTTTAATTCAGTCTGTGAATGACAGGTTTCCCTTCTTCATAAATTGGATTATAAGATATAAATTTTTGCATAACAGGTTTCCCTTATTGCAGAGATTTATAAATCGTAAAATTGTTATGATTTTTTATGTCTTGTTTGTTCTGTAAACAACTCAAGGAGAAACGTAGCCTATCGTTTACAAGAAGCTTCTGGACTAACTGGTGCGAGTTTACTACCGCCGAAAATCGTCAAAGTCATCATACACAGGACAAATTAGGAGCATTTCTAGGTCAGTTAGTCACTTCTTGGTTACTGTTCTTATTAGTAGTTTAGTTCAGATATAAGTCTAGTTAGATTTATATTAGATCGTTTAATTTCAGTAAATATATTAGATTGTTTAATTTCATTAAGTTTTACTTCTTTTTCATAAAATCATAAAATCAAAAATATATCTTTAGCTGTCTTAGGGCAGAAAACATATGAGTTTTATAGGTTTTATTCAAATCTTCCATTTGTGTATATTGTATATTTGTGAATAAGTTGTATTATAACTAGTAGTTAGACGGTTAATTGTTATAGTTAGTGTAATAGTAATTAGTAGATTGTATATAATAGTTAGAGTAGTTTATATTTAGTTTTAGTTTAATTTAGTAGTTTGTTAGATTAGTGTATTAGTTTGTTTGTTTTATTAGTTTTAGTTAGTTTTATTTAGTTTTATTTGTTTTAGATAGATTGGTTAGTTTAGATTAGTTTCTTTTCTTTGGTTTTTCCTAAGACCTTAGAACGGCCAACGGAGCCGTTAAACCCGTCAGGGTGGTTCATTCTAAACGGCTTGGGTTATTTAGACAACCCCGGACCGGTTCCACTCTCTCAGTGGACGGACGGTCAATTTCGCCCATCAACAGGTCATTACATTGTTAGATGAAAAAAGGTTTGATATGAATAGATCTGACAAGAATAGCGAAAGATATATTACACCTATGCATAGAAAGAATGTTTGGACTAATAAATGGATGCAGGATCCAAGAAAGAATTTTTTACAGGCTAGCTATTATGACCCTAGTGCACAGTATAGAAGAGGCTGGGGATCATTTAAAAGAAAGAGAGGATTAACTCTTTGTTACAGTTGCAGAAGACCAGGACATCTTGCTAAGGAATGCCCTGGGAGAAAACCTAGTTTCCTTTGTTGTAAGGCTATGGACCATGAAGTACTGGATTGCCCTAGAATGATTGCTAGGCTTGAAAAGATAAATATGGAACAAGCGAACCCTGAGGAAGTTCAAGAAACTAAGATTAAAGAAGAACCTCAGAAAGAATCAAAGATTGTATTACTGCAACTGAAAGAAACCCTGGATGATCACACAGACATCAGTTTGTTAGAAATCTTCAAGAAAAAAGAGGAAATCGAAGTGAGAATAGGAGACTTCGACATAGATTATGTTCTAGACGAGGAAACACAAGTGAATATCATGACTGAAAGCATGTGGGAAGCCCTAGGAAAGCCTGCTATGGTTCCTTCACTAGGAGAAATAGGCTTGCTTAAAGGAAAACTAGTAACCCTATGTGGAAGGATTACCCAGATAACTATGAATACCAATGGAACTTCGACAGAAGGAGATTTTGAGATTATTAAATTTATTGAGGATAGTACCCGATTTCCAGTCTTGTTAGGAAACACCTAGATTGAGAAAGATCAGATCCAAAGGAAAGGAGAAGAGGAAGATCTAGAACAGAAGAAGCAAGAGTTAAAAGAATTCATGACCAGAAGAATAGCGCACTTGATCGAAGAGTAGTAGAATAAATCGAAGCTATGTAGGAATTTGAATGTCGAAGCTGAAAGAATAAAGAAGCAGGAGAATAGACCACCCACTATAGAGCCAATGAAGGAAGAAGTACAAATCCTTAACCCTATGAAGGACATTCAACAACGCAAAGTTACCATGCCAAGAGAAGATAAGAATCAGAATGGGAAAAAGAACCCAGAAATTTAGATTGTAGGTAAAAAGGCTAGGAAGCTCATGAAGAAGAAAACTAAGTTAGATAAGTTACAGAAGGTTCCAGAGGGAACCCCGTAGAAGGAAAATTTGCAGAAATTGAACTCTGCTAAGATATCAGAACAATGACACATGACACTTCGCCATGGTGAAGAAATATATCCGTTGAAGACGATATACCCGTTCGGCTGACGCTCTGAACGGCTCAAAAGATAGTTATGGTCCACTACCAGACCGTTAGACCGTGCCATAACAGACAAAACAAAAGTTAATGAAGCCCCATATCCATTGCAAATGATCTGTTGCAGAGATTACTTACTTATTCTGTCACGCCATGCATGGAAGACACTTTTTTTAATTGACAATTTTATCCCACAAACTGCATGAATTGTGAATAGTGATCACTGTGCTCTTACTCTCTACCCTATTACAATGACCATGATACTATGAGAACCCGAGATATTGATCCTAAGCATATATGTCTGAAGAAGTTAGCGCAACTGAAGAATCTGTATGAGAGGTACTTGCTAGCCTCAGAGCCGAAAGAATCATGTCGAAGAGAGAATTATCTATAGGTTTACAAGCATCATCAACCAAAGGAATGCAAGCCTCCCCGACGACTGCTCGAGCAGGAACATCCCGAACCAACGCAGAAAGGAGAACCAAACATAAAGACGATATGGCCAACGCAAAGTTGGTTCCATCCATCCTACCTTCTTACATACCACCTCTGAGCGGTGTAATCAACAGACACAGTGTACCTAGAGACTTTGAGTACACTCTACTCACTACGTACCTGTCGAAAGGGGTACGCGCAATCCACGCAGATCAAGACAAGATTACAACATTGAATTTTAGTGACTTCAACCTGGGGGATCATAAATTTTACAGCATCCTCTCCCTATACAAGTACCTAACCATAACCAAAGGAAAAAATTCGAAGATCGTCCCTCAGAAATGGACGATGAACCTCACATATTCCACCCTGCTTAACGTTATGAATATACCACGCTTCGACAGACACCAAGAGGTGAATGCTTGTGTGAAGTTGCTACTAGCAAGTTACCATGGAGGATACTTATGGTTAAACCATCACATAATTGTTGATATGACATTGATCAATTGAATCATAGGGATGAGCATGCAGGGCCCTGATCCCCATGATTACTATCCTAGAATGACCTTCGATTGCGCTCTTGCTTAGAAGATCAAAGAAGCCTATTGCGATGTTGAGAAGGGTGCGCGAGGCTACAAGGTAGCTTCTATTGAAAGTGGCGCAGTGTGCCTCGTCTGTCAACTAATCGCAGGTAAGTTTATATGCAAGAATCGACCTACGCAAGTATCCGTCTTTGTAGTCGACCTCGCAGGAAAGTGTGCAAAGGGACTACAGATGAACTGGGTGAAGTACCTGGTGAATCAACTAGAGATTGACTACAGAAAATCCCAGGATCAGGGGCATAAAATCCATTTTAGCTGGCTCTTGATACTGATAGCTTTTGTTGCATGGGAGCTACCAAAAGGTGCAACCTTCCTAGACATCGACCCCTTTGAACCATTGGCCATGAAGTTCAGTACACTGTGGTACTTGAATGATATGAACAAGCAGTGGCAATCCAATGTCGACTTCCATACTTACTACACTGAGTTGAATCTCGCCATCCAATCCGACCCTTGTATGACCCCGAATACTTTATACAGGTTTCAAACTTTGATGATGTTCAGCACGGACCAACATTTCATATACCTCACAATGCATGATGATGAAAACAAGGAGCAGCTTCAGTCTTATTATAAACTGACAGAACAAGATCAGGAGAAAATTACCAAGGAATGGTCGGCGGACCTCCTTGTTTCAGCAGACCCCACAGAAATGTCTGATATCGACAGCCCAGAAGCTATGCAGGATACACCTAGGCCCAGTAAGACACATAAAACAAAGAAGATGAAGAAGGTTGAGGAAGTCCAAGATATAGACAACCTATCTATGAGGACGGATTCCATTACACCAGATCAAAGAGGTGAGGGAGATGACTTAGAAGAATTCAAATAGAGACCAGAAGGTGAAGTATAAATTATGAAGAAGAGGAAGGGTTCACCTCTAAAACCTTCCTCCTGAAAGAAGTCGAAAAACCCTATAACTATGTTGCAGACCACATTGACTCCTGACGACTTCAACTTCATTGTAGCAGTGATGAATGATGCTTCATTAGAGATAGTAGAGAAGATGGAAGAAAAGCAAGAAGAGTTGTATGATCACATCGAAACTGAGCTACGAGGGGTTGAGAAAGCTCTTCAGTCTAGCTGCACAGTCTCCACTGTGCCCCTGCCAGAAGGAACAACATAAGTGGGAGATGAACCAGTTCAACTCCACCGAATCATTGATACCGTTGAAGCTAGACTTCGAAGTGCAGAAGAGAAAGTAGAACAAGCCGCTCAGGCTTTGACACAAGTACAGGGAGTACTTGTAGAACAGCGTAGTACTGTAGAAATGGAGAAGCTTTTTCTCCAAGAAAAGTGGGATGAAGAGAAAGCACAATTACAACAAGGTAAATAACATTTTCTTGTGAAGCAACTGGAAATAAAAGAAGAGGTCAACAAAGGACTTTGCTCTATGACAGTCATTGATGTATAGATCGAAGAAAAAGTCCCACAGAAGGTGGCACAACTGGAAGAATTCATCCAAAATCTTCAGGAATGCATAGCAGATCTAGAACTCCACACTGTGCCTAAGACCCCCCAGGAGGTAAGGGACCAATGAGAAGCAACTGCCCGCAGTGCAGTTGACAGACTGAAATCTCTTGCCTTGGAGTGCAAGCAGTTGAGTAACCGAAGCGCCCAGACCTATGAGAACCTAAAATAGAACCCTAAATTATATAAATTGGAGTCACAGCTCCAAAAGGTGAAATATGAAGCCGAAAAGCTACAAGTACAGTTGAAGGCTCTATCACCCATAGAAAGAATGAAGTGATCACACGAGCAGTGAACTACCCAAAAACAGATCCATATGATCTAGAATAGGATGATGGAAGTCACCCAACAACTTCAACCTGTACAGGATAAAGCATGTCATCTATTTACAAAGGTTGAAAGCCAAGGAGCAGATCTGGAGCAGGTCATAAATTCTACACAGCAACACCTAGAAGGGCCGGTGAATGACGCACTCATTCAGGAATTCGTCAAGAAAGAGGATGTGGCACAACAACAGGTCGAAGTAGCTCGAGCCAAGCTCGAGGCATTTGAAGTAGATATGATCAGACCAGAGTGACTTGGGATGTGTCACATGTCAGTGTTGGGAGCCTGTTGGCCCTTGACCAATTTTTGGGAAATACTTGGTCATACTTGACCATTTTTGGGACTTCGACGGCCTGTCGGAGACGGAGCATAAGGTGAAGCAAAAATTGTGGAAGCTAGGCCCACATTGGGTCCTTTTTGGGTTTTCTGGATAATGTAACAGGATTGGGATGTCGGACCATGGGTTTCACCCATGTTTAGGCCTTTTGTAAGTGTATAAATAGAAGTCTAGGCAATGTAAGAAGAGGCCAATGTGCTAAGTGTGAATAATAGAAGAAGTGATGAATATCTTAGTGCTAGTAGTATGATCTATGTGATCAAGTGCTTTGTGCATTCTGTGTGATAGACTTGCAAAGCTAAGTGCAGGTCATTGTAATTTATTGGAAGGACTGTGTGCTTAGACCTACTCAGGGAAAGAGGATCTGGTGCTACGCAGATCTCCTATCCTATGCGGAGTAAGGGTTTGGGTGACTCTGTGCTATAACCGATTGAAGAAAATAATAAAGAAGAAGAGTTGGTGGATGTAGCCCCAGGGTGGGGGTGAACCATGTAAATTTTGTGTGTTATGCTCTATGCTTTGACTTGATGTGTTTTGCTAAGTGCTCTTGATATGTTGTGATAGAATTGTTGATGCTTTGTGTTTTCTAGATGTATATGAATGTTAGATCTGACTTGCATGTCGATGCTTAGTGCTTAGTATACCAGATCTAATATATTTTGTTATTGTTAAGTGATGAACTAACCTAGATCTAGTGAATACTGTGATGCTTTGTGTTATCTACAAAGTAGAATAATGATTGAATATTGATGAACTGTTAATGCTAAGTGCTTTGTAAAGTGTTGTAATAACATATCTATGTCCCATATAAGGTTGCAGACACTTGAGTGTTGCAACCACCCCTGCCTCTACCTCGGGTGAGACTTCATCTACTTCACAGGTGTTGCCGAAAGGGCCAGTAGTTAGGCATTTGTTGGTTCTCTTTTGAGCCTTGAACCCTGGGTCTGCCCCTATGCCAACATATGCATTTCAATGTTTCTTGTCTGGTACATGTTAACCAATTGCCTCTTTGAACCTAATCATTCCTTTCACCCTTCCTAGACCTAGATTAATATTTTTAGTGACTAAGATAGGAGGTTAAAGACTTATCTTTTCTATATATATACTTAGATGAGAGTGGTAGATATCTCCAATTGTTACATAAGATTGACATCTACTTTGAAGACAAATATTTATAACCTAATCTTTATTTATCTTATCTTATTTATAGTTTTAAAGTATGTATATTTTCAAATTGTTTCATAA
>JASDQU010208345.1:6972-25021 GCA_032191745.1 Picea mariana | reverse complement strand
AGGAGCCTGATATACGGTCTTTGCATTGGCGTTAAAAGACCTATGGATCTCAACGCCATACTTTTTTGTGTGAGGATGATGAACGAAGGATGCACCTGTTCATCGTCTACCCAGTGGTTTCTCTTGCTTGATTGATGGTCATTGCACCTTCCTGTAATGAGTACTTCCGCCGCAGTTATAATTCCTATCTCCAAATTTTAACTCTGCGTTTTTATGCGTGGATGGATAAATTTCAACCCCGTGTTTTATGTATTTATGGAAAATTATAACTCTGCATCTTGATTATGATTAGAATGCACCATATATTTTTCTCTCCTACTATTTTTCTTCTGCAAGGCAAAATTATTGTTTGTCTATGTTTTTATTCTATGCCTTCACTCCTTTCCCGCAATGTAATACATCTGATCTCTGGATCTGATAAAGGATTCATTACAGTTCTCATTACAGTTCTTGCGATTTTTAAACTGTTATCTTTTATCTCTAGTTTACAAAAGTTTTAAATTTTCCATCATAACCATGATTGGTTATTGAAATCTCAGTGAATTTTCCCTGGTCTCATCGTCTACGTTGGATTTGATGCCACATGATGATTGGGTTAAATTTTGACCTTTTTACCTCTACGTTTTACTTAAAGTTTACCCTTGTCCCCTCAATGATTTGACTTTGGTTGGCTGCATTTCGATGAATACTCCTTGCTCAGTGCATTCTCTTGGTTGCTCAGCGTTTTTGTTTTTTTTTCATGGATTCCATCCAGTTGTATTTCCTTCTCTACGTTTTTCCAAGGAAGTTTCTCAACCTCCTTCATCTAAAAATTTTCTTGAGAATCGTAATTACCTCTATGATTTTTAGTGCGCTCTGCTTTTCATTTCTTTTGTCTTAGTTTTGTTTCCCACCACATTTTCAGGAGGGTTAAGACTCTGCGCCTTCCCAATATTCCCATGATTCTTTTTTGGACTGCCCACGAATTTTGGAAGTGAGTGCGAATCTAGACATGATTCAAAAGATGACTTTTGTTTTAAGCTAGGATATCTGCATGAAACCTTTCTGCTTGAATGGCATCTATGTCATATGAGCTTTATGTCTCATGGATATAATAGATATCTTAGGGTTGCGATAGCCATACTTTTTTGATCGATCATGTCTCATTTATGATATTAAGGATAGTTTTGGAAGACATTGCACCATCCATCACATCCTCCTTCATGAATTTCAAGGTAAGACTGCCAGAAGAATCTACGCCTTCAGTCTTGTCTGTTCCTTGTGACCACGAATGGAACCTTGGTGCTGCGATTTCCCCCTTGTCTTCTGCAGCGAATTCTCGTAGTGGATGGTTTGTGCATTCGCCCTGTGAACTGTGTTCTCAGTACTCCCTTGGACAGTCTTGATTTAGCATTAGTAAATTCTTGAACAACCTACATTGTAACTCCTTTTCACAAGCGACGCACCTTCAGTGAATTGCATGACGTTGGTGATGGCAGTAAATTTTTAAATGATAAAAATTTGTTAAATGACAGGTTGAATAGCAATAAATTATTAAATGATAGTTTTAAATGGCAGCAACTACTGAATGACAATTTGCAATGGTAGTAAACTTTTTAAATGATAGTTATTTGAATTGGTGGTAAATTTAATGACAGTAAGTTTATGTTGGGAAGGAAATTTATATTTAAGACAACATATATTTAGCTTTATTTTAATAGCAAATTGATTCCTGTCAGACCATGTCCTCTCATTTTGTCAGTGATTCATGCTTGGTTAGATAGCAGGGGCGTTTTCAATGAAAAGTCAATTATCTTTATGGTTAACCTTACTTTTACTCAGTAGCTTAATGTGACTAGGAAGCTGGTTAAACCTAACTACTTTTAAAATGGCCAGACGACGTTTGGGATGTTAAAGTCATTAACAGAATTATGATCTTAGACATTGTGATTGACATAGCGAATGTTGTTTATATATTGGCAATTGATAAAGTTAGAACCTATCAATGTTAGTATATATTTGTAGTTAATGTCTAAAATCATGATTAGGACTTGCTAACTTGAATGGCTTTTAAGGTCATTTTAGAATTTCAATTTGTTGACTAGTTGTGATTTAGACTCACTAACTTGTTTCACTTTTAAGGTTGAATTTAGTTTTGAAAATAGTTTACTATCTGTAAATTAGACTTGCTAATTTAGATATGTAATTGTTGTTAGTTGGATATATAGATATCACCTAATTGGTAACTCAGTCTCACTAATTTTGAGCCATAATTCATGTTAAGTTTGGTTGGTAATTTGTTGACAAATGGAATTTAGACTGGTTAATTGATCTGAAATGAAAGCCTATTTAAATCATAGATATTGACCATTTAGCCTTGATCAATGGTTGGGTTGTAGACGAAGTCGTTTTTAGCTTGTGCTTCCCGTTGAGGGGGGGTTGTTGTTTAAAAGTAATGTTTGTACTTGGTTGTGTAAACGTTTAATGTGATTGGTTTTGCTCACTGTAAGGGTTCTAGTTACTTGTGTAATTAATTCTGGGTGCATTGGGTTGTTAGGATGATTGTCCTTAGCTTAGTAGGCTTGGTCTGCTTGTGTCGGGCAGGATGTAGACACCTCCTTCTTCCTCAGAAAATTCGCCAGCCTTGAGACCTTAAATGGTCAAAATCGATGGGAACCTAGGCTTGAGCATTTCTTATGTGTCCTGGAGGTCCTAACCATTATAGGGTAGGACGGACGGATAGTCATTCTTATTCTTCGTCGGTTGAATGTCGTACATCGCTTCCAGGTGCTTGATATGCTTTTATGTTAGGTCGTTATGTTTGTTGTGGCATGAGTTGCATGTGTTGTGTTCTTCATCATGTTGCGATGTTGAGTATAATGTCATTATTACCTTCCTACATACACACACAAAGAAAAAAAAAATTCACTTGTTATGTGAGGCTTGTTGTTGTAACGAAATGGGAGGTTTGTTACATATGGTATCGGAGTGGGTTACACCCGCGACTTGGGATCGCTATGGATTTCGTTGATATGATTTGACTATATTGTTGATAATTGAGTTTACTTGTATTTGTGTAGGTAATCATGGTTAGAGGATGTCTTGGAGGCAGACGACGGGGTTCTAGGGGAGGAGGTGTGATGCCTCCAACAACATCCACGCCTGAGGGGTCTAACCCCCAGGGAGATGAACAAGTTGTTGGGCAGGAGCATATAGTAGTTGGTGATGTGGTCGGAATGATGAGATATTTTTAGCACATGTCTAAGGCACTAATCAGTTGTTTGGACAGAGATGAGGCCAGGGCGTCGACACCCGCTGAGGTTCCACCGCACCCTTTGGTCGGTACTGGTAGCATTCACCATGAACTCGAGAAGGTCAAATTTATTGAGTTATTTGGTGCCCCGGATGGCGCATCCATTGAGGCATGGTTGGAGAACATGGCGATGTGCTTTGTACTTCTCAATTATACCTCCAACATGAAGGTCCGCATGGCAATCTTTCAACTAAAGGGGAGTGCTCTTCTATGGTGGAAGATGCTCCTACCGCAGTTGAACCTGGTCGTCGAAGATGTGTCATGGAAACTGCTTGAGGAACGGTTCCGAGAGAGGTACCTTTCAGAGGAATTCATTGAGCTTCATCTCAATGAGTTCAACGCCTTATGACATGGCGGTCGTACAATGCCCGAGTACGAGGCCCGTTTTGTGGAGCTACTCCAGTATGCTCTGTACCTTTACACTGAAAAACTTAAGGTCAACAGGTTTGTGTTCGGCCTTAATGGTAGCATTTATGCAAAGGTTGGAATTTTTATGCCCCAAACCTTGCATGATGCCCTCCATAAGGCCCTCATAGAAAAGGAGGAGCTTATCAGTGGGGGTCAGACCAGGACTCCAGCGAGACCAGCAGGACACGTGTCATCTGAAGCACAGTAGCATCAGACACCAGCTATACATATGCCGAGATATCATCGCTTCCAGAGGGGATCCACTTTCGCTACACCTCGACGACTGTTGCCTCAGCAGTGGACACCTTATCAGGGACCACAACATCAACAACAGTGTCGACCGCAACAACAACAGTTTAGGCCTGTTCCGCAGAACAAACTAGGATTCTAAGCCGACGAGTCGTCACCTTCTACTTTGGGTACCAGGACTACTGGGTCGAAGAAGGGGTGTTGGATGTGTGGGGAGCCACACTACCAGTGCGACTGCCCGGTGGAGAGGACTAGAGCATCCAGATCATCTGGACCGACTACCGTGGGAGATATGGGCAAGGCCCATCGAATTCATGCAGTAGTGAATAACTGCCAGGCAGAGCATTAGTCGACTGTGCTCAAGACAATAGGTACCATCATTAACCAGAACCTTAGTATTTTGATAGATCCCAGTGCTACCGAGAGTTTCATTTCTGGTGCAGCGCTAAAAAGGATTAAGGTAAAGGCACTTGAACATGATGAGTTTAGCTTCGTATAGATGGCCTCAAGAGCCAAACAAAAGGTTGGAGGAAAGGTTATGGGTTGTTTCCTTAACCTGGGAGAGTTTGTCACAAGGGACAACTTGTACATCACGATCCTAGGATCTTATGATGTCATGATTGGTATGGATTGGTCGGAATCGTATGAGGCGATACTCAACTATAATATGAAACAGTTGAGCTTGGTTGATGACGAGAGACAGAGACGTGTGATTATAGGTCAAAACCAGAGAGTCTCCCTAAGGTTCATCTCTTCCTTGCAACTTCGGAAGAGTATGTGCAAGGGGTGCAAGATTTATGCAATCCTTGTGATAAATGAGAAAGGAGTAGCATAAGGTCTAGAACACCATGGTGAGAGAGTTTGTGGATGTATTTCTAGAGGAGTTACCTTGGATGTCGTCGGAGAGGGAATTGGAGTTTACCATAGACCTAAAACCAGGGACTGAACCGATAGCACGAACACCCTATCAGATGTCAACCCCAGAGTTACAAGAGTTGAAAATGCAACTAAAGGAGTTGTTGGACCTGGGACTGATACGTCCTAGTGTGTCACCATGGGGTGCACCTGTTATTTTCATACGAAATAAGGATGGATTGTGTATGCTCTGCATTGACTACTGTCAATTGAACAAGGCCATGATCAAGAATCAATATCCATTGGCGAGAATTGATGATCTGTTCAATCAAATGAAGGGAATAAAGGTTTTCTCAAAGATCAACTTGCGATCAGAATACCACCAGTTACGGATTAAGGAAGATGGCATCCCTAAGACCACCTTTAAGACGAGGTTTGGACATTATGAGTTTATTGTTTTACCATTGGACTGACAAACACCCCAGAAGTATTTATGAGTTTGATGAATGGGGTGTTCCACGAGTACTTGGACAAATTCGTTCAAGTATTCATTGATGATATTTTGATTTACTCTCAGATGATGGAGGAGCATGATGAGCACTTGTGATTGGTACTACAGTGTCTGCGAGAGCACAAACTATATGGGAAGTTGTCCAAATGTTTTTTTATCAATCAAAGATTCACTACTTAGGGCATGTCATCTCCGGCGAAGGCATCGTTTTGGATCCAACCAAGGTCGAGGCTATTATGGAATGGCCTACACCGATGAATGTCTTGGAGGTGCGTAGCTTCATGGGTTTACAAGGATACTATCAATGGTTCGTCGAGGGATTTTTGAAGATAGAAAATCCAATCACAGAATTACAGAAGAAAAACAAGAAGTTTTTTTGGATCGAGAAATGTGCAAAAACATTTCGAAGGCTCAAGGATTTGTTGACAACAACACCAATACTAAAGGTCCTTGATATGGACGCGGACTTCTTGTTATGCACTGATGCTTCCAAGGAAGTCTTAGGCAAGGTCTTGATGCAAGACGTACAAGTGATCGCTTACATTTCGAGGAAACTAAGAAGGCATGAGGAGAACTATGCGACATATGATATGGAGTTGTTAGCCATCGTATATTCCTTGAAGGTTTGGAGACACTACCTTGTTGGAAAAAAATTTGAACTAAAGACTGACCATTATGGACTACAACAGATCTTTATGCAAAGCGACCTGAACGCACGACAATGGCCTTAGTCGTAATTTCTTAGCGAGTACGACTTTGAGATTACTTACATAAAAGGAACAGTGAACCGAGTGGCAGATGCATTGAGTCAAAGACCACGCATCTTTTCAGTGTTTCCTCTTCAGACGAATATACATGAAAGGATTCTAACCTTATAGTGTGATGATGACTGGTACAAAAAGGCCGAGGGTTTTATCAAACAAAACACAATAATGGTACCACGATTTGAAGGATTATCATTTGATAGCAATGGTTTATTGAGGTTTAAAAATCATATCTACGTACTTCCAAATGACTAGTTGAGGATGTTGATCCTGAGCGAGGCTCATAGAGGAGTTTAGATGGCTCACCTAGGAGTCACGAAGATGAGGGCAGACCTTAAACCCTTATTCTTATGGAATAGAATGAAGGTAGACATAGTCAACTATGTGGCTAGATGTCTAGAATGTCAATAGGTAAAGGCTAAACATAGACACCCAGCACGATTGCTACAACCACACGCTTTTCCGGAATCAAAATGGGAGGTTATTTTGATGGATTTTATTGTTGCATTTCCACTGATGGCAAGGAGGCATGAATTAATTTTCATAGTAGTAGACACTCTGACGAAGAGTGCTCACTTTATTCCTATGTGTACAACGTATTAGGCACCTGACATAGCTAGATTTTTCATCAGTGAGATTGTGAGGCTACATGACATGCCTAAGAGAATTATATCTAATCGAGGATCGGTGTTTACTGGACGATTTTGGACGAGTTTCCAAAAGGCCTTGGGAACCCAACTTAGCTTTAGTACTGCATATCATCTGGAAACTGACGGGCAGACTGAACGAATGAACCAGACCTTGGATGACATGTTGTGCATGTACGTGATGGACCAACAAAGGTGTTGGGAAGAATTCTTGACACTAGTGGAGCTCGCTTACAACAACAGTTACCAGAGCACCATTAAGATGGTTCCTTTCAAGTTTCTTTACGGGCGACCATGCCAGACGTCTTTGAGTTGGGATCAACTTGAGGATAGGGTCCTCATGGGACCAGAAGTGATCCAAGAAATGGAAGATCAAATGCAAACAATAAGACAAAGGATTAAGGAGGCACAAGATCGATAGAAGAATTATTCATATGCGCACCATGTCGACTGTAGTTACGAGGTTGGAAATCGAGTCTTGTTGCAGGTTAAACTACATAAGAGTTCGATCAAGTTTGGGAAGGGAGCCAAACTCTCTCCTAGGTTCATGGGACCTTTTGAAATTGTGGAGAGAAAGTGGCCCATGGCCTATCGACTAACCTTGCCTGATTCTTTGAGGCATATGCACGATGTTTTTCATGTATCTATTTTGAGACATTATATTAGTGATCCTACACATGTTATTGACATGATTTTCTTCCAGGGGTTCCACCTAGAACTCACCTTCAGGTTCCACCTGCACCAAGTTCCAATAAATCATATGAGTAGGGTCATGAATATACTTTTTCAGCAATGAAACATGAAATACATTATGAATTCTTATATTAGCTGGAAGTGCAAGTTGGTATGCTATGGGTCCAGTTCGAGCTAGTATCTCGAAGGGCCCACAAAACCTGGGTGCCAACTTGGCATAGTTCCCTAATTTCAATGAGCTTTTCGGGCTTTGACTTACAAATAAACATGGTCTCCTTCTTGAAATGCCAAGTGTCGTCTTTACTGGTCTGCGTAACTCTTCTATTTGTCCTATGCTTCCTTCAAGTTCTGTTGTGCCTTTCTAGCCATGTCCTCCATTTCTTGGATCATTTCGGGTCCGACCATAAGTTTGTCAGCCAGGTTATCCAAGCTGATTGGCGTCGTACATTTTTTTTCGTACAGTATTTCGAAAGGGCTTAACTTAGCTGAAGTTTGGTACCCATTGTTATATGAAAATTCTACCAAGTGCAGATAGTCTTCCCACTTGGTCGATTTTGTTCTCACATACATGTGGAGCATCTCCTCCATGATCTGGTTTGTCCTTTTGGTCTGTCCATTCATATGTGGATGATAAATTGTACTGAAATTCAAGTTAGTATTGAGCCCTACAAACAATTCCTTCCAAAAGGCGGATGTGAATTTTACGTCTCTATCTGAAATCACCATTTTAGGAATACCATGCAGTCTAAAGATTTCTTTCATGAATATTCAACAATGTTTATAGCTTTAAAAGTAGACTTTATAGGAATAAAGTGTGTGGACTTACTGAGTTTATCTATAACAACCATGATAGATTCATTTTGTTTCTGGGTTTTTGGCTAACCTGTTATGAAGTCGAGTGATATAGTCTCCCATTTCCATTCTGGTACTGGCAATGGTTATAATAGGCCGACTGGATGTTGGTGTTCAGCCTTAACCTGCTGACAATCTTGGCACCTTACCAAATACTCTGTTGTTTTGCACTTCATACTAGGCCAATAAAATAGTTTTCTAAGTGCTATTATCATTTTATGGTAACCTGGGTGGCCAGAATACGGTTTCTTATGCACTTCCTCCAATATTGTTAATTTTAACCCTACTGAATCTAGTATTTAAAGTAATCGTAACAGTCCCTTCTCATCGATACTTAGATCTGGTTTATCTGAGTTCGCGATGTTGTTCAGTAATTCTACCATTATTTTAGTATAGTTTTCTTCATCAATACCTGGCGCCTTTATTCTTTCTTCAAGATCAGTTTCTGCCTTGCTAGTATTCATTTCAAATAACCCATGGATTCTTCTACTTAAGGCATCTTCTACCTTGTTTTCCTTGCCCTTGATATGTATGACCTCGAATTCGAATTCACTCAAGAGAGATAACCACCTTGCCTGCCTTGCTTTAAGATCTGGTTGGTTAAACAAGTATTTCACCACGCTGTTGTCCGTTAATAATATGAATCTTCTGCCCATTATGTAGTGTCACCACATTTTTAGAGCATGTATTATTGCTGCCAACTCGAAGTCATGGGTGACGTAATTCCGCTCATGTTCTTTTAATTTCCAAGACTCGGAACAAATAACGTGTCCTTCCTACGATAGGACACCACCTAGTCCTTCTTTATTTGCATCAATGCATACGGTGAATTCTTTATCTATGTATGCTACTTTCAATATGGGTGTCATTCTCAATAATTCCTTAAGTTTGCCGAAACTGTCTTGACACTTATTTGACCAATTAAACCTGGTTCCTTTCTTTTATAATGAGGTGATAGGGTAGGCTATTTTGGAAAACCCCTCTATAAACTGGCAGTAATATCCAGTGATTCCCATGAACGACCGTATATCCGCTACATCTTTAGGTATCGGCCATTCCCTAATGGATTTTGTCTTTTCCGGATCCATGGCAATGCCCTTTGCTGAAATTATATGTCCAAGGTATTGTATCTCTTTCTGGTAGAAGTCACACTTGTCGAAATTAGCATACAGTTTGTGCTTCCTTAACGTTCGCAGCACTATTCTTAAGTGTTCCTCATGTTACTCCTCCGTCTTTGAATAGAATAGGATTTCGTCGATGAATACTACCACGAACTTGTCCAAGTACTCACTAAAAATACTGTTCATTAAGCACATAAAAGTGGATAGGGCGTTAGTGAGTCTGAATGGTATGACTACAAACTCATAATGTCCATATCTTGTCCGAAATGTTGTTTTGTTTATGTATTCAATTTTTATCTGAACTTGATGATAACCGGATCGTAAGTCAAGCTTTCAAAAGATCTTGTCTCCCCCCACTTGATCGAATAGGTCATTTATCCTTGGTAAGGAGTATTTATTGTTAATCGTCATTTTGTTCAGTTGTCTATAGTTGATACATAATCTTAGAGTATCGTCCTTTCTTTTTCACAAAGAGGACTGGTGCTCCCCAAGGTGAGACACTCAGTCTGATGTACTCTTTGTCCAACAACTCTTGTAATTGTATTTTTAATTATGTCAGTTCAGGTAGACTCATCCGGTAAGGCGCCTTTGAGATAGGAGCGGAACTGGGTAACAAATCTATGGAAAAGACTATTTCCCTTCTAGGCGGTAATTCTGGTATCTCATCCACAAACATGTCTTTGAAATCACGTAGGATAGCAAAGTCTTCCAACTTTGGATTATCCCCCTTTATTACTAGATTCGTGACTTGGATAGCATACACTTGGCATCCCTTTCTCATACATTTCTTTAGTTGCATCACTGAAATTTGTCTGATTGATACTGGTTTCGATATACCTTGGGCTGTCCTGGTAGTGTCAGAATCATCCTTATAACTAAGCATCTTTGTATAGCAATTTAATATTTCTTTGCGTCATTCCAGCCAGTCCATCCCAATAATCATATCGTAACATCCTAATGGTAGGATGTTCAGATCGGTCTTTATACATTGACCATCTAAGATGAATTGAAAATCTGAAACAAACTCTGCTACCTTTCTTTTAGTACCAGTCGCTAATTGTACAAGCCATGATTTCTCGTGCTTCAGTTTCTTAAGTTGGTTTGACTCAACCACACTAGGTGTAATATAACTTAATTTAGCTCCAGGGTCAATTAAAAAAGAAATTCGAGTGTCATTGATTTTACCTTCAATTTCTACCACCGAGGACTGGTGGTCAGCTTGTCGACCATCTATGGATGCATTTATTCGATGTAGGCTTCTGCCCACATCTCCCACTGTCGAGGCTTCCTGCAAATTATGAACAACATTTCTATTTGTTGAGCTCAAACGTGAACAGTTCCTCCTTAGATGAGGCTCTTTGCATTCCCAACACTTTAATGGATCACGGGGGTTGTCTCCAAACTTCTTCATTCCCAAGTTTACTAGTTTACCACTGCCTTGTGTATTCGAATGGTTTGAGTGAAAGTCCTTTCTCGGAAAACCTTTTGCTATATTCCGATGAGGATCTGGTTGGTACCCCTTCTTCCGCTGGTTCATTCTCTCTTGTTTCTTATCTTTCCAAGATTTGGGAAACTCCACCCACTGTTTGTACTGATCGTAGCACATTCAGGCTTTCCTGAATACTTCGCTCAAGGATTTGGGGTTGTCAAATTCAATTCTGTCCTTGTAGGACTATGGTAGGCAGCTTAGAAAATGATGAATTTTTACTTTATCCTCTCGGATGTATGGTACGAACCTTAACAATTCTAAAAAATTATTTATAAGGTCCTCCATTGTCATCTGTCCAAGTTGTAATGCGTAGAATTCTTTTGTCTTTCTTTCATAGTAACTTTCCGAAAGGTATTGTTCCTTGAAATACTTCTTAAAGTCAGACCATTCCAACTCTTTTTCCTTTAGGCCCTTGGCCAATTTCGGGTCCTGCCACCAAATGTTGGCCTTCCCTTTCAGATTGTAAATGGCCATTCTGACCTTCATGTTGCTGGAATAATTGTAGATCTGGAAGTATTTTTTGATGTCCAACAACCATGCTTCAACTTCCTCTCGTGTCTTGGATTCTCCATCAAAGGTAGCTGGTTTAATCTTTTTAAATTCTTCTTTGAGGTGGTCTACTTGTTTTCTTTTTCTTTCATATTTAGTTTTTCCCTCAGCTGAAGGTGTCCCTTCTGACGAACTATCTCCTTTTTTTGTTTCCGCCCTGGAGTTCTTGGAAGCCCTTTTGATGACTTCTTCCTCGTGGTTATTGTTCTTTTGGATTTTCTTGGTCACTATACTACGTAGCAGGACTTCATTTATCTCTTCCTATTCCTGTTGTGCTTTTTTCAGTTTTTCATTGTCCACTTTGAAAATCTGTAATTCAACAATAAGGTTCCTCATTGTTTCTAACACTTCCATGGGTGAACTTCCATCATTGTTTTGTCTTTTATCTCTAGGGGGTCCCTGTTGCGGGTTTTCTCCCATCCTGATCTCTGCATCATCCTGAGCTGCCATAATTAACAAAACATAAATAGCTTTCTGCTTGTAACCATCAGATTTTGTTAGTTTTACATAAATAGAAACATATCTATACTAAACAACTATTATGGCCCTGTTCAGGTCTAGTGTTGTCACCTTTTTTCTCTGATACCATATGTAATGTACCTCAAATTTTACATACAATTTTTTTTTTGGTTTGGGAACATTGAATTGGTTTTGTATCCTTGAGTTCATTCAATCACTTATCTATCCTAAGGTACATTCGTCTTATTTCTTTCGCTCCTCTATCCTATTACAATAGGGTCGCTATTTCTTTTCGTAAAGTGTTACATACGACAACATATCTATAATTAGGGACCATTTGTCTCATGGTAACTCAATACTATCCACTATCTTATTCCTAAGCCACTCTAAGACATGTATTAATAACCACTTAGAGTCTTGCTATCCTATAATGCAAGGTTAGAGGTGTCATTCCTATAGAAGAGCAATCCCTTAAGTGTAAGTAGCATTATATAATCTACAAGGAGAAATTAATCTTATTCGTAAAACAAAGGTAAAGTGCATTAACTTCGGCCACTAAAAGTTACACCTTGAGTTTATAGCACGCAGAGGGTTAATCTATTAGAGGTTAGGGATTATGATCGTTGGCACACAACTCGTTGGGTAATGACAAGGCCAACCGTCTTGGCGTTTAATGAAAGGTAGTTGGATTCGACATGTAATGGTGTAGTGAGACCTTGCCTCACCATCAATGCCCCTAGCTACCGATGTAGGTGGAAGGAAACTAAGCCTTAAAGGCCTGTATACACATTTAATACACCTGGGGAAATGTCTATTCGACACAGAGTTTGTCTAGCATGCTTCCAAGGAAATGTTGACACCTTCCCCATAATCACATGGCCTATGTACGAGCTCCTTCTCTCCTTTTTCTCCATTCGGAGGTTACTCCCACACCTTTCACTCTCATTTGGCTTTTGTTTTGGGTGAGAGAGGATTCACCATCTCAGGCCATTCCGTTCACACCCTGGTTAAGGTTTCCTTTTGTGAAGGATAGAGAAAAGTCACAGACCAAAACCTTTGTTGGCTCAAGCCTCATGGTTGGGGTACACGGTTTAGTCTCTCTGCTAAGTGCGTGGAGGTTCTTGGTGGTGCCTTCCGATAGCTATTCTATGTGGTAAGTTTTACCTTCGGCTCTCTTTTTATTTACATTTTTAAAACAATATTCTTCCTTGTATGTGGTTTTGTGCACACCTCTTTTCTTTGATAGTGTCTTCGTCTTTTTCCAGGGTTTTGTGCTAGGAAAAAAAAGAGTCGGGTTCTATTTTGTAAGGGTTTTGACTCCCATTCTAGTTTATCTTTGTTACTGCACAATACAACCTATCGGGACTGAGCCATTACTCGTATATGCAGTCGAGAACATATATGGTTAAACCCCTTGCTATTATTCCTTGTTCTCCTCCGTTGGATAGTCTGTTATACCCTTGTTATTTTTGTCTCTTGGTTCGGTTAAACCCGTGTTATTATCTTATGGTCTACCTGTTGGATAGTCCATTAAATTCTTTTTATTGTTTTCCTCGTCTTCTATGGATGGCTTTAGTGTTAAATGGTAGCATCGATTTAGAAGTGAAGTTCTTCCCATTTTCCGAATGTGTTTAATCTATGATGTTAAGTTGAATGCATGAAGTTTTATGTTTACCATGCATAGTTTTTACGCCTTTTATTCTTTTTGTTATTCCTATATTATCCCTTCGGTTTATATACTAGTATCTATTACTAATGATGGGCCCCTCGATGTGCGAGGGTACCCATCAGGGAGGCACGAACACCCTTTCCCCTCTCGGTCCGGGCGATGTAGCGCGATGATAGGAGGCATACATCCTCGGCTTCAGTTAAGTATTGAATAGGCCCTTTTCTAGTCATTTCCTAATCTGTAATTTAAATACCTTATCCTGTTTGGTTATGTTTTAATACTTTTCGTTACTTCTGTGTAGGTGTAGGCATGCCGAAGCATGGGGACGTCCTCCTCGCTTCATCAAAAGGTATTCGAGTTCCTACGCAGTTTCTCAGTTATTTGTCGTGATTCAAACCCCACTGAGAGGTTAATTTCAAGTTCTGGGGTACGCCCCGAGTTGCATAAAAGGATTTCTGGTATATCGAACCATCGCACAGTGTGCACCTAATTGGACTTTGGTAACTAGACTGTTGATTGTAAAAAAAATTACAGTGCTCATTATATTGTGTGTATTAGATCTGTTGGGGTTTGGAACTCTGAAGTATTCTCCTCTGCATAATATAAATTTGGTTTTCTCTTCGGCTATCATAGTTATTTTGTTCCAGAATCGAATCTCATTATTGGATGTATAATAACCCTTTCCGAACCAAATCAACCATGCATAGTGATTATGCCTAAGGTTTGGTTCTTTCCCAGAATTAATATAGTTGTTTCGTTTATGTTCCAATGGAAGAAGTAACTAGTTTTAGTTTCACGCATCACAAGTCATTTACATTATTTTCTTCAGTTATAAATGTTGAATAACCTTTATCGATCTGCTTACTGGTGGAAAAATATCTTTAGTATTAGCTTGGATTCACGCCTCATATGTTGTCTACCTTCTGTGTCAATTATCATGATCCAATATGTCCTTAACGGTCTTCTCACCAGTGAATTAGAAGCTTCAATGCAATTCTGGAACTACTCACCGTGTACTATTTTCCTTTTGTTTCTGTTATCGCTTATTATATAAGTTCCTTATAGATCTGTGCACTAGTAGGTTTGATGGTCATAATTACTCATTTATGATTTGTGCTTTATTACCTTCTGTTTCTATTATCATTATTTAAAAGTCTCTACAAGACTGTTTGGGTTACGTAAGAAGGAATCTTTTATCCTCTGTTCTTGATTTATATTGATTAAAACCTCTATGGGTCTTCCCACACAAACAAGAAAATAGTATTTTCATTACGTCATAACCTGTGGTTAAACATTTGCTTACAGGGTCATCCCTTACTGTCGTATCTATCTCAATTTATGCATGTATATATATATCTATATGGCCTACCTGTAATGGGGTCCGATGAGTCTTTTCTTTTCTTGGAATTAAAATTTTCCTCTTATAAGGTTATCTACCCCCTTAATGCTATCGGATTCTAGTATGGACAGTTTACTTAGTGACATTCCTCCTCTGTGGCAGAATGTCTATTACACTATATAACTTTATATATATGTTCAATGACTATACCGGTTTATATGTCGGTCGATTAGTGCTTCACTATTGTAGAGTATACTTGTTGGATTTATGAATGTATGCTTAGTCACAAAGGCTCATTGTTTATTAGTAGCATCCACAGGAAAACTAAAACAAGACAATCTGTTATGGGATTTGTAACTATTACAGAATTCATTTTGTTGTTAATACATTCCAGAAATCTTAATAATTTACCCAGTATTAAATCTAAATAAAAAGGTACAATTCCAGCCAATCATTCGGAAGTAAACATTTAGATATTTCCCACAGCATTTGACCATAACAAAATCGTATATAGAAGTAAAAAGGATTTCAATACATAATACTTTGACTAGAGAAAGGTAGAGTTACATATCTGAACTGGATTTTACGGGACAACGAAGGGAGTAGCCACGTTCCTCCCAACCATAGAATAGGGCAGCCAATCTACTTGCCCGGTTCACCCCCTAGCCTGACCATGAATCCATGAGGGCGAATTGAAATCTCCTCTCTAGCAATGTCTTTCGAATATCAACAGTATTCCCCTTGCCTCACACTAACATAGTAGTGTTCATAACAACAAGAACAAAATTTCTTAGTCTTTTCCCCAACATACCTGGCAGCGTCCTGCCTTCTCACATATGCTCTTTTTTTAGTTTGCCTAGGACCTTTTCCCTCTCTTGGGGAATTTTCGCAACCTTCTAAATCCATGATTTTCAGGGGCTTCTATTGGCCAAATCATTGATTTTCCACTTGTAATAATCAGCCCAAAGTTAATTTCAATATGTTCCCCACTCATGGAGTCATGGTCAGCTAATTTCAACATGGCTGCTCCATTTGTCCTCCTGTAATCAATATAAAATATTATTTTCTTTCCTTTTTCATACAAGTGTCATAGTCAAGCAGCTAGTTGGGACAAATCAGAGCTCCGCCCAACAGTCAAATCGTTTATTACAATCATAAAATTCGAAATTCGGAATTGCCATAATTGGCAAAAATTTTCCAATTTAAGAATTTACTAAAAACGGAAATAATTTTCCAGCACTTTTAGATTCTAAATTATTTTGTCCAATTTCTTTATTTTGGGGATGTCACAGAATGCCCCCATATTAAGATGTCATCTCCTTGAGAAATCAAAATTTTCCTCGAAGCACTTGTCTTGTGCCAAATCTGAAGATCGACTTGCACTAGAGCGTGAAGTTAATTGGAGGTGGACTTCCAAAGATGCCAAGTTGCACCTAAGGGTTGCTCTTGCCAAAAGTCCGCGACCGTGATAAGACCAACCTTAATAGTGAGAATAAGAAAAAAATTTGCGATAAGGTTCTTCTTTAGGAAGGGTCATTGATGCCATGAGTCATTCCAAAAGGCAATTGTCCTTCCGTTTCATATTTCCCAAACATGATCGACAAATAGTGAAGATAACTTTCTTATTACACCGAAAGGCGTACACCTATTGACAATGAGCACAATTAAGCACCTTTTATCTAAAATTCTAATATGATGGTTAACAATTGAAGATGCTGGTATATTCTTAGTCGTCCTCCCAAATCAATAAATGTGATTTCCTCTTCATAACTTCCTTGTATTTTTGAATGCATCCGTTAACCTGTTTACCTTTTAATATTTACCTAATCATATTAAGAAATTATTGTAGCACTATATGATTGCCACGTTTAAATGATTAAACTTTGGATTTCGCACGCTGGTTGTGCTCGATGTAGACGCTCATTTTCTGGTTGTGCGTTTCATTTTCTGGGTGTGCGTTTCATTTTCTGTCCACGTCTTTCGACGTTCATCAACCATGATTTTGAGTGACTATACTAATTATTATTAACAATTAAATTATGATAAATTTTACCATCTTTTGAACGTAAATAATTAATTTAAAACATATAAACTGATTTGATATTTAAAATTTAAATTATCTTGATTATATCAAATCCTATTTTTTTTAAATACATGGTGAATGGTACAGATTGTGGACGCCTCCACATGATATACGTCCAACAAACAAACACATGACATGCCTCGCATCACATAAGTTCAAGAAACAAACACATGATGGTTATGACAAGAAAAATACAAAAAGATGGTCCGTTTGTTTTATCACAGTCCTACCCTCGGATAAGGGGTACTCAAACTCCACGGGTAATCAAAGGTTTGGCTTTTTTTATAGGTTAGTTTAAACATTTTACTTTTTGTTTTTTTAAGTGATTTTTTAGTTTGATTTTTTTTTAATTTTTTGAGAAATGGTTGAATTTGTAGATTAAGTGATTAAGTTTATATATTCAAAATGTTTTAGAAATTTTCAGTGGATTGAATTTATTTATGTATTTAAAAATGAAATTTAATCAATAAAAAATCAAATAGTGATTTTATATAGATTTACATGAAAAAATTTCAATAAAAAAAATTAAAAATTATAAAACCAATATTTTTTTATTTTAAATATTTTTTTTTTTTTTTTTTAAATTAGTTATTGTTGAAATTAAAGTTATGGTTGAAGTCGGAATTTCTCTTTTGTGAACTTTGCTGATAACATTTTGATCAATTTTAAAATCGACCAATATTATAGATTTTTCAAACAATATCAATATACAATATATTAACAGATATTCAATCTCGATGTAATGTATATGGATCTAAATTAAAAAGAAGAGATTATTGATAAAGAAACTATTTTCTGATGATTATTACAAGGAACTCAATTGTTCCACGTTAGATATATTGTGAGCTGGAGACTCTGCGAAACTCAGAGAGCAGAGCAATTAGCGTGCTGTAAATGAGGTCCAGGCGAAGTCAAGGTGTAGGACTACGGGAAGGCTTACCCCAAGCTCCCTCCAAACGAAAGATAAGAAAAAGTCTCTGGTCACCTGAAGAAGATGAGAAGCTCGTTGACTATATATTCAAGAACGGCATGCTGGGCTACTCGTGGGACTATGTCGCCAAGCAAGCTG
>JASDQU010208344.1:13248-28123 GCA_032191745.1 Picea mariana | reverse complement strand
GCAAATACCACTCACAATTCTGTGATATACAAATTGACAAGTGGACCTGTGATTTGGTTGGCTCAACATTGCAGTTTCATTGCTTTGTGTCCTCCAAATAGCACTCGGAATTCCATGATATACAGATTGACAGATGGACTTGAGGGATGGCACGTTCAAGTTTGCCATTGTTTGCAGATGTTAATCCCTATCAAATATATAACATATCTAAAAACATTATTTTCAATACTAAATTATAAATATTAAATTTTGATATTGCATAATTTAATTAGACGAGAAGGTTTGTACAATTTGGTCGGGTGACCGATATAAAAGTTTTCTGACAAATGAAGAATTCATAGTAAACATGTACTTTTAGAAAGTATGGATGACATTTTATAGAGCATATACGGATCCCTCATTCCATACTTGGGCACTTTTTGGATCGCGGGTTCTCGGCCCGACGGGCTGAAAGTTGAGCTTCTTTTGTTCTGTGTTATGCAAATATCACCCACACTTCCGCGATATACAAATTGACAGATGGACTTGTAGAATCCACGTATGGCAGGTTCAAGATTGCAATTGTTTAGGGATTCTCATCCTCAATAAACTTTATCTAAAAACATTATGTTCAAATACTAAATTATTAATATTAACTATTGATATTGTACAAGTGAATTACATTAAATTATTAAAGGATGTTAAATCGCTTATTTTAAAAAAAATGAAGCAAACAAAATAACGTTTTTTTAAAATTCTATCACCACAAGGATAACAAGGACCAATTTGAATTTTAAGGCCCTCTTGTTCATATGATATCACAATTGCACTACGCACATTATATATTCGTTGGTTTCAAATTATTCCAGGATATTAATTTTGTCAAGTTCATCGAATAAGAAAAAATGCTAAAACAACGACCAATTTGAATTTTAAGATCCTCTTGTTGCTATGATAAGATAGTTTCACTTCTCACACTATATATTCGTTGATTTCAAATTATTTCAGAACAATAATTTGATCAAGGAAATCTGCTAAAGCAAGCCACATAGTACATTTTCATCACAACGCCATAGAAATTATCAGGTGGATTTGCGGTCCAGCTGGCTAAAAAATTCAATTATATTGTTCTATGTCCTCCAAAGAACAGTTGGAGTTCCACGATATACAAATTGACAAACAAAGAAGATAACCAAGAACCAACTATACTTTAAACATGTTGCAAGCAAGTTCCCATAAGGTTCCATAAAGCATAATCCATCGACCTTTGCACCAAACAATTTGATATACAAATAAAAAATGTCACCACATTCATTTTCTCTTGCATCTGGTATATGTTCCGCGTAGAAAATAACAGAGAACATGCTATATATGGGGATTACAGAGATATGGGCCAACTCCAATGAACATTCATTTGGATGTTGAACAAATGTTAAAGAAACATATGAGGTGTTTTCATTTCCTACCGAAGTTTGATATATATATATATATATATATATTCCCCTTCTTCGACCGATATGAAAATTTGCATTGTCCTCATTCAAGGTGAATTTGTTGTGTATGCGAAGCTGCCATAGCATGTAGACACAGCTTTCCTTTTTCTATAGATACGTTTCATATGACAACTCTACCAAATCAGGAAGCACATTTTGTAACAGAGGATTCCTAACCGTACATTTTGTAACAGAGGATTCGGATAACAACATTCATGCAATTTCCATATATATATGGACATTTTTCACCGCATCACAGACAATCAATGGTATTATCACTTATCAAAGTGGAGGCAGAAGCAATGGAGTTGCATCTTGCACATATAGGCTCAAAGGGGGTCGAGTACACAATGGCTGCAACTAAAAGACCTTCAACCTAGGAACGCGAGCAAAGGAATCAATACATTAAACAACATAATACAAAAATGCACCCCCCCTCCCCTTTAAAAAAAAATAAAAAATTAAACAAGGGAAAATTTTTATTGAAGGTTATTTCTATAAGAAAAGTGAGAATGCTTTTGTGGATGTATACACACAATAGTTGTAGAGATAGCTAGTTTCTTCAGATCATCTACTATATTTGCTCGCAACTCTGTTACAAACATTGCTTGAGTTGTCTGAAAGATCCTTTATCTATCGTCCCTCTTCTTTGTAATATTTTTGAACATCATAAGTGGAATCTTCCCTCTATCCAATTGTTGTTTCATTTACGAAAACAAATCTGAATACGTATCGAACAATTGCAGCTACAACATGGAACAATGCAATATTTGTGTAACTTATCTGACATACATGCACATGAAAAAGTAAAGGACAAAAATGAATATGAAAAGTGGTACCATTGCCTCGTCGTTGTGGGACTCTCCATACTTTATATGGAGAATGTGTTGCGAGCCAAATTTTCTCTCTAGTGTGACAACAACCCCAATCGATTTGTTTGGGTAAATATTAGTGCTATGTGAAAGTTGGTTGATAGTCGAGCTCGAGACAAAATGATATTATGAACAAACAACGAGAATTTTTTCCACAATGCTTGTTTCGTTTAGTGAAATAATTCCATCACAGCCACCACAGTCATATACTGTTTTTGGAAATATATTAATATGTGTAATGGATATCCCATTACACGGCAATATCTTCTTTGCATGTTTCTGGACAAGTTGTAGATAAATAGTCAATTTCACTGTCATCATGGCATCCTTATCAGTCATGTCAGCACCCATAATGGATCTATTTTTGTTTGCCTTGTCCAAGTAAGTTCTATAGACAACCATTATGTCCCCAATGAACACTTTGGCAACTATTCAATCCCTCGATTGATAGTACTTTGGATGTCACAACTCTAGACCTCATAACATTTTTTTGAACAGGAAAACTAAAGTGACTGGTAGTGTGCTAAAAGTACATGAATATTTTTGATGAACTATGGAGCCAGAGTTTTGTAACCACACCTCTTAATCTGTAGAACATGCAGCACATTTAGTGTCTCGCTTGTACTTGTTGATACTTCCTGCGAGCTGAAAACCATGTATTGCAGATGACATGAACATATCTGCCATGCCATAGACGAATATATATCCCATCAAATTTGTTTAGAAAACATAGTAAGAGCAGAGTGTATTCATATTTACCTTTGGCTTTCTCGATCTACCGATGTCTGGGTTGACTGTCTGCTCATGCCCACGTCACTAGTCCAATTTTTCCTGATGCAAGCATGTGGAGATGAAAATCAAGACTAAATAAGCATATGCATTATATATTGTCCATCGGAAGGACCAAATAACTGTAAAACTGTATGCATCTGAATTTTTTAACTGAAGAAATGTTTAACAGTAAACATGGTGTGAGCGTGGGTCACCATGGCCAATCTATATATCGCAGATCCCCGGAAGCCAAGGGAGCAATATTCAACTTGCCAGCCTGGCACCCATAATCAAGAAAGTGGGTAAATATGGAAGAAGGTAGAAGCACAACCATATATGTGAATCCATTAGTCCACCAATTGGTGCATAGAGGAATTTTCGGAAAGCACACTAGCCAGATGAATTAGAAAACAAAAGGGATAATAGAAATTGGAAAAAGGCGCATTACTGCAAATTCATCTTTTTCAAGTCTAATATTATATGCCCCCACCCAGTTTGTATATTTAATTTACCAGCACACTTGGTATACCTTTTAGAATATTGCACTATAGAACCCTCTGTTGTTGCACAAATTGATTCATCTCACCGTCCAAGCAACCTGTTTTTTCCAAGGTAGCAACAAGAAAGATGCAATGGAAACAAAGGCAAGTTAGTATGAAGATGGACATCTAAAAGAAAGAGAAACAACTCTATTTATCTGCCAAAGAGTCCTTCATCTTGTCCAGACGTTCTTCTTGTTTAAATGCAATAGTACATCGCAAACACAATGGACATGAACCAACTTAGTATGCAGTAAAGAATGCATGTAAGCAAGATAACTTACCATGTAGGAAGGCACACAACTAGTTTAACACATATACAGACCATAAATTAAATAGAAAACAATGCAATATGAAACAATAGTACAAGCATGCAACTTTATATATCCTCTTCAGTTGATGTAGTCAAGACTCTCTCATTTTCTCCAGCTACTTTGTTTGTTTGAATGTGGGAACACACAAAATTCAATGAACATCAGTGGAAGTTGGTATTCACCAGAGAACAAGGAATATGTACACACAACAAAATTGACAGAACGAATAGTCCACAAAGGCAGAAACATGAACCTTTGCACTTCTCTATCCATGGTTGTAAACGCACATATTTTTTTTCCTTGGCCAAAATATATTAGAAGGCACAAAATACGATGCAATTGCGTAGTCCCAGCTAAATGATTTCTGGTTTTCCCTGGAAATTTATCCAGATATACCCTTTAACCATGTTCTTTATCCTCTACACAGACTGTTGTTCCCATGATACAACTTCTCATCTTTCTGTGGAAAACCACCCAGACATGCTTCAAGATATCAAAATATAATCTTGCAGAATCTTTGTTGCACATATCATATCTTAAGCACAACACAAATTCTATTGTGCGCACACCAGTGTATGTAGAGGAGAAAGAACATGTAATGTCATATCCACACATCTGACGATACATGGTTTATAAATGTAGCCTCCACACATATTCTTTACTCCAACAAAAAAAACAACGGATATTGTAACTTCACATGTAATCCTCCAACAATTTTGCATGCAACTATTTTATTTCATGGCAAGACTGGAGTACCAACAAAATATCAAAGAATAACAGATATCGGCCTCAACAGACATGGAAAATAACACAACTCCATGTCGACTCGTGGGTGCAGGGGCTGAACACCGTGAAGCACCCCAAAAAACAATAATAATCCAAAAAAAAAGAACAAAGAAAATCTCCAACCATCGCTATTGCACCCCAACCCTACAAGGCTGAATCAAACAAAAGAAAACAACAAGGACCAAAGAAGCCAAAACGCATGAACATGTCGAACTGCACTGTAATGTTTCCCAATTTTTCCATATAAAAAATAAAATTGTGGTCATTAATTCTCAAATTAAAGATATATCTGATTTCAATCTTACTACATGGGAATCATATACTTCTTCCTTTCACCATTAGGGCTTACCAAAAATCCTTTAATTACCGATCACTAAGAGACCTTATCCCTACTTAAGTCTTAAAGGGGATGAATTTCACTAAATCCCTAACTAGTAGATTATACTGGATTATAAAGAATTTATAATTACCCGTATCATAGTCTACACTATTACCCTTATCCCAACTATATCCTTATGGACAATCTGACTACTAATTGTGAAAATGCATAATGGTTATATGCCATTAATTCTGATTGTGCAAGTAAGGCACATTATAGGTAGGTTGATAATGAACGAGCATCCCTAACTCTGAAATGACAATATGTTTCCTCGGGTTTAGAGTGATGAGGAACTTATAGACCCATTACTATCACAACGATCACTAGTGAATGCAAGCATTATGACTTGGAAGGCAGTAGTTAAGGCTAGTTATACGTTTTACTCACTCACATATAACTGTCGTCCCATCCGAGCTAACTCTTGGCACGAGGACTTTTCTTTATTAACACTAATCAATGAAACGAAACGAAACCCTAACCGATTTTAGGATTAAGAAATAAATGATAATCTGGACTATCTGTCAAATTTGATTTCCCATGGAATGAGGCGGGATTAACTTGGGTACGGTCAAGGTGGTGTAATGAAATCTCTGTCAAAGCATTTAAGGATTCTTGAATGTATGCCCTCGGAACTGTCGTGAGTTTTTAATGTGACCGTTGCGACTTTTCCACCTTTCCCTAACCACAGTGCATAGGTATAGACTACCATTAATCTCTAGTAGTCGGGTTATTGGAGGTTACTTCACATTCTCAAAGTTGGTTATGTGTATCCAACGACTATGCTCGAGGGTTTTCTCTAAGGGTTCCAAATGCTTAAGATGATGATTCAACCTGTTGTATATACATTCGACTGACCCCTCCAACCGAAAAACTGTCTTAAACGAGGTAAGAGATTTTGATTGATAACTCCAAGAAAGCTATTGGTGTTATACTGAATTTATCTATGTTTGGACTGTAAAATCTTAAGAGAGTCTTTTGCTAAACGGTTGCTTGGAGGATACAAGATTTAGGTTATTAGTATTCTCTATGTTTTGCGTGAGCTTTCCTAGTTATCATCCATAGGAAGCAAGCTGGACTGCGCTCCCGAATCAGAGGTTCCTCATATTATACTTCTCCAATATTGAACGTTCCCTATGGTTATGTTTAAGGAGACCAGGGCATAGAGTGTATTCTATCATAGCACAGAGCGTTCTCTTAAGTTCTTTCAGCTCCATCCTATGTATATGCTCTCCGCATATCGAGTGGCTCCTCAAAGTAGGGGTATAACTAAGGTTAAATTATTCAGAGCCATTATCCTTTGTAATCCACCCCGGTATCCTCTAACGAGTCAGAAAGGGGTGGCCTAGGTAACACAACTAATATGATTATTTTGTAACGCGTATAAATCTCATACAGAATTTCATTTTTTCTTTTTTCATCTATGGTATATAATTATCCCTAAGTATCGAGTTTCGTCCGAGGGTTTACGCCTCATCCGTGGTTCGTCCTTCTTGAATGTATGACCCAGATTGTTAATATTTTTAAAAGAAATTGTTTCAAGAGGAGGGTTTTCTTGTTTTGTCCAAGAGTCTATCAGTTGTTTTCCTTGTTTCTCCCATATGTTAAACACTCCTGTACTGTGATAAAAGAAGAGGTGACCATACATGATACATTTTAGTAGAGTAAAATATTTATTATAAATCGTATTTAGCATGAGTTTATTCACAATTTTGGAAACAAATGGAAAACTTTACTGATTACAAACTAATTATGGGGCCTATGATTTAACTGCGAGGTACCCATCAGGAAAATCTTCACATTTTCAACCTCTTTGAGTTCAGTGACCTTTTCATGGATACGAGGAGGAGGCAGAGTCTACTTTTGAAATTCATCAACTAAGTATAGTCTGCATATTCACTTATGAATTGGATTTTTTTCTTACCGATATTATATTGGTTTATTGATATTAACAAAATATTCTCGGTCTATCTACAGGATTGGATGCCCTCATCATTCTTGGAACCCAGGTCATCTATTTAAGCAACAGGTATTCGGTTTCCTGTTACCATTCTCTTCCAAAATAATAGTATCTCGAGTCTATCGAATGGGATAAATTTATTTCTAGTGTATGGTTGTTGTGGGTAGAGAAGTACCAATTCCTACCCATATGGTTATTACTACAATTTCTTTTTAAAGGAACTTAAAGGGAAAATCCTTTACTAAGACGTGGTCGAATGATTTATCTTTCTCTTCTGTTATACCATATGTACTTAAAACCAGGACTCTGTGATCTGGTATTAGATAGGTTTAAGTTTTGCAACTTTGTTCTATATCTATGCTTGGAATTATAAAATGACTTTTAATTACCTACTCTGGTTATTCACATAACTGCGAAGTTTACTGAATGATTATATGCTTGCGATACTTGTATACTTTCGAATTTGTTCCTTATGAAATCTTCTATTTCTGCATTGTTATCATAACAGGGAAGTTTAATTATGAATAGCCTTTTAAAAACTTTAATAAACCAGACTGTAGATGATTTATTTGTTATTATAATTGATACCATTCAGATATAAATGAGTATAGTATTCTTAGAATTCACTTCCAAATCTCTTGAAATTTCACCACAGACTTTGAAAATACTAAAATGCATAAGATTTCAAGACAGGTGGGGATTCCTAGAAGGGTTCTTTGAGAATTTTCATGGTTAATTTATCTTAAATATTCCCTCGTCACGACTCGTTTTCAGTTGCTCTGTAATATAGTTTATTGTCCAGATTCAATTCGATTACTACTATAGATGATATACGTTGCTTATAAACATATACATTTATACGTTGGTCCCATTACCACAATGGATCACAACTACAGTAGTGATACAGGTATATAAATACAACACCAACTAATATCATGAATCTCTATATAACTCCTTACAAAAATATAAATACTCTATATATAGTCTTGGTTTCCATTCTAAATACTCAAATATTTCTATACTAGAATCTTCGATGCACTGGAAAAAAATTCCTATAGATATTTTGATATAGTAGTAATCTAGATTACAGTAGTGATTACTTCTAGAATTTAACCATACAGAATCCTTACAATTGTCATAACCATTAAAGGGAGACTTATAACATCCATCCAGAATTTAATCCAACTGTAAAGAGTCACTCAGTATTAGATTTGTAAGGTATACTACAGTTTTATATGCACTCAGACAATTTTCATTCAGGTTATCCTCTCAATTCCAATCTAATAGATACATTACATCAGTGGTTAATCATTTGACAGAGATGAAAGGCATTTCAATTCAAAATTAGAAAATGTATCACATCAGACGGATAATCGTTCAGAATTAGCAAATGCATCACAAAAGACATATAATTATTAAACAGAGTAAAATTAGGTAAACAAATCTGAACCGGTTCGCGGGAGACAAAGGGAACAACCACGTTCCTCCCAACCATAGAACGAGACAGCCAATTACTTGCCCGGTTCTACCCCTAGCCTGACCATGAATCCATGAGGGCGAACTTTAAATATCATCCTCAACAATGTTTCCCTATATCTCCAATTCCCTCCTTGCCTCACACTTAATATTCATTGTTCATAACAGCAAGTACATAGTAGTTCTTGTTTTCCCCCAGCATACTAGGCAGCGTCCTGCCTCCTCACATATGTTATTTATTAAAACAATATTTTTGCCTAGGTATTTTTCCCTCCCTTGGGAATTCTCGCAGCTTTCTAGATCGCTTATTTTTAGGGGTTGCCAATGGCCAAATCCATGATTTTCCACTTGTAACAATCAGCCCAGTGGTAGTTCCAATATGTTCCCCACTCATGGATTCATGGTCAACTGAGTTTAACATGGCCGTTCCATTTGTCCTCCTGCAATAAATAAAACAATATTCTGCTTACATACAAGTTTCATAGTAAAATAGTTAGTTGGTTCAAATCAGGTCTCTGCCCAACAATCATAATAATTAATTACAATTTATCAAATTCAAAATTTGAAATTGCCATAAATGGCAAAAAATTTCCAAATTCAAATTTACTGAAAACGGAAATAATTCTCTAACAATTTTCAAATTTCAAAAATTCTTTATTTTTGGGGATGTCACATCCCTTCCCCCTTCAATAAAACACTGTCCTTAGTGTTCGTTCCTTTCTTGGAACAGGATTGGATGACATTTCCACAAATCTCCCTTCAACTCCCAAGTGGCTTCCTCGGGACTAAAGTGCTTCCATTGCACCTTTACCTGAGCGACAACTCTGTTCTGAAGCGTTATTTCTCGCCAGTCCAGAATGTGCAGGGGTTCCTCCTGGAACTCGCCTTTTGGTTCCACCTGCACCAAGTTCCAATCAATCATATGAGTAGGATCATGAACATAATTTTTCAACAAAGACACATGAAACACGTTATGAATTTTTAGATTAGATGGAAGTGCAAGTTGGTATGCTATGGGTCCAATTCGAGCTAGTATCTCGAAGGGTCCACAAAACCTGGGTGCTAGCTTGGTACAGTTCCTGAGTTTGTGTGAACTCTTTTGGTCTTTAACTTTTAAGTACACATGATCTCCCACTTGAAATTCCAAGTGTCTTCTTTTCTAGTCTGCATAACATTTTTGTCTGTCCTATGCCTCTTTCAAGTTCTGTTGTACTTTTCTTAACATACCTTCCATTTCTTGGAGCATCTCTAGTCCAACCATAACTCTGTCAACCGAGTTTTCCCAACTAATTGGAGTCGTACCCTTTCTGCCATACAGTATCTCGAAGGGGCTTAACTTAGCCGAAGTTTGGTACCCATTGTTATATGCAAATTCTACCAGGTGTAGGTAGTCTTCCCACTTGCTTGGTTTTGTTCTCACATACATGCAGAGCATATCCTCCATGATTTGGTTCATTCTTCCAGTCTGTCCATCCGTTTGTGGATGATAACTCGTACTGAAATTTAAATTAGTATTTAGCCCTGCAAATAATTCTTTCCAAAAAACAGATGTAAATTTAACGTCTCTATCCAAAATCACCATTTTAGGAATACCATGCAGTCTAAAGATTTTTTTCATAAATATTTTAGTGATATTTATAGCTTTAAAAGTAGACTTTACAGGAATAAGGTGCATATAATTACTGAGTTTATCAATTACAACCATAATAGAGTCATTATGTTTCTGAGTTTTAAGAAAACCTGTAATAAATTCCAGCGATATGGTCTCCCATTCCCATTCTGGTAATGGTAATGGCTATAGTAGGCTAGTTGGATGCTGGTGTTTGGCCTTAACCTACTGACAATATTGACACCTAGGTAGATATTTTGTTGTTTCACCCTTCATGTTAGGCTAGTATAATAGTTTTCTAAGTGTTTTTATCATTTTCTGGTATCTTGGATGGCCAGAATACAGATTCTTATGCACTTCATCGAAGACCGTTATCTTTAACTCTGTTGAATCTGGTATGTAAAGTCTATTTTTAAATCCTAATAGTCCATTTTTGTCAATACTCAGATCTGATTTATCTGATCATGTGGTATTGTTTTGTAACTCTGCCATTATTTTAGTGTAATTTTCGTCGTTAATACCTATTGTCCTTATTCTCTGTTCCAGATCACTTTCTTCTCTACTGACATTTCTTTCGAATAACCCATGGACTCTTCTGCTTAGGGCATATGCTACCTTATTTTCCTTACCCTTGATATGTCTTACTTCAATGTCAAATTTGCTCAAGAAGGCTAGCCATCTTTCTTGCCTTGCATTAAGATCTAGCTGATTAAACATATATTTCACTCCGCTATTATCTGCTAGTAATAGAAATTTTTTGCCCATTATGTAGTGTCGCAACATTTTTAAGGCATGTATTGCTGCTGCCAATTCTAAGTCACGAGTGACGTAGTTTCACTCATGTTCTTTTAATTTCCGGGACTCATAACAAATCATGTGTCCTTCCTAAGTGAGGACACCACCTAGTCCTTCTTTACTCACATCAACACAGATGGTAAAGTCTTTATCTGGGTCTACTACCTTCAAGATGGGTGTAGTTGTCCATGATTCCTTCCACTTGTTAAAACTATCTTGACACTTATGTGACCAATTAAACTTGGTCCCTTTCTTTTGTAATGACATGATAGGGTAGGCTATTTTGGAAAAGCCCTCTATAAATCTGCAATAATGTTCGATGATTCCCAAGAATGACTGGATATCCACTACATCCATAGGTATCGGCCATTCCATGATGCATTTTATTTTCTTAGGGTTGACTACAATGCCTTCTACTGAAATTACATGTCCTAGGTATTGTATTTTCTTTTGATAAAAATCACACTTATGAAATTTGGCGTACAGTTTGTGTTTCCAAAGTTTGCAGAACTATTCTTAAGTGTTCTTCATGTTCTTCCTCCATTTTAGAATAGACCAGAATATCGTCGATAAATACTACTATGACCTTGTCGAAGCACTGACTAAAAATATTGTTCATCAAGCACATAAACGTGGCTGGTGCATTAGTGACTCCGAAAGGTATGACTACGAATTCGTAGTGTCCATATCTTGTTCGAATGGTTGTTTTTCTTATGTCCTCATATTTTATCTTGACTTGATGGTAACCGGATCGTAAATCCAAGTTTGAAAAGATCTTGGCCCCACCTACTTGATCGAACAGGTGATTTATCCTAGGTAAGGGGTACTTGTTCTTAATAGGAATTTTATTCAATTGTTTATATTCGATACATAGCATTAGATTACCGTCTTTCTTTTTCAAAAAGAGGATTGGCGCTCCCCATGGTGAAACACTCAGCTTGATATACTCTTTGTCCAACAATTCCTGTAGACGTATTTTTAATTCTATCAATTCTGGTAAACTCATTTGGTAAGGTGCTTCAGAGATAGGATTTGAACCGGGTAGCAGGTCTATGGAGAAGTCTATTTCCCTTATAGGAGGTAATTCATGTATATCATCAACAAACACGTCCTTGAATTCATGTAGGTGAACAAAGTCTTCCAAGTTTGGCTTATCGTCTTTTTCTAACAGATTTGTTATTTGGATGGCGTAAACTTGGCAACCCTTTCTCATGCATTTCTTGAATTTCATTTCTCTGACTTGTCTAATTGATACTAGTTTTTGTATACCTTGGGATGTTCTAATAGTGTCATAATCGTCTTTATAATTAAGTGTCTTTGTATAACAATCTAGAACTGCTTTGTGCTTTTCCAACCAATCCATTCCAATAATCACATCATAAGATCCTAGTGGTAGAATTTTCAAATTTGTTCTTATGTTTTGACATTCAAAATTGAACTCAAATTCCAAAATAAAGTCAACCACTTTCCTTTTTGTTCTTCTTGCTAGTTGGACCGACCATGATTTTGCGTGTTTCACTTTCTTAAGTTTATTTGAATCTACAACACTAGTAGTGATATAACTTAACGTAGCTCCAGGGTCAATAAAAAAAAAATCAAGTGTTATTGATTTTACCTTCAATTTCCACCACCGAGGACTGGTGGTCAGCTTGCCAACCATCTATGGCTGCATTTATTCGATGAAATCTTCTGCCCACATCAACCACTGTCGAGGCTTCGTGTAAATTGTGTACAACAATTTTGTTTGCTGAATTTAAACGTGGACAATTCCTCTTTAGATGAGGGTCTTCACATTCCCAATACTTCAAGGGTACTCGGGGGTGGTTCCCAAACTTCTTTGTGCCTAGATTTGCTGGTTTACCGATGTATTGTGTATTTGGATTGCTAGAGTGAAAATATTTTCTAGGAAAGCTCTTTGCTGCATTCTGATAAGGAGTTGTCTAGTATCCCTTCTTCCGATGGTTCATTTGGTCCTGTTTCTTATCCTTCCAAGCTTTGAGAGACTTTGCCCATTGTTTGTATTGGTCGTAGCACATTCGTGCTTTCTTGAATACTTAACTCAAATACTTGGGGTTGTAAAAATCAATTCTATCCCTGTAGGACTATGGTAAACAGCTTAGGAACCACTGGATTTTTACCTTGTCCTCCCAGATGTAAGGTACAAACCTTAGTAATTCCAGTAATTTGTTTATAAGATCCTCCATTGTCATCTGACCAAGTTGTAACTCATAAAATTATTTAATTTTCCTTTGATAGTAGCTTTTATATAGGTATTGTTTCTTGAAATACTTCTTGAAGTCAGACCATTCCATATGTTTCTCTTTTAAGCCCTTCGCCAATTTCAGATCTTGCCACCAGATGTTGGCTTTGCCTTTGAGGTTGTAAATGGCCATTCTGAGTTTCATATTGCTGGAATAGTTGTATATTTTGAAATAGCTTTTAATATCTAATAAACATGCTTCATATTCCTCACCTATTTTGGATTCCCCATCAAATGTTGTAGGTTTAATCTTCTTGAATTCCCCTTCCAGATGATCTACTTGTTTCCTTTTTCTGTCCGGTTTTTCTTTATCTTTAGCTGAAGGGGTTCCCTCGGATGAGCTATCCTCTTTTTCTGCTTCAGGAATAGAATTCTTGGAGTTCCTTTTACTAACCTATTCTTTATGATTATCGTCCTTTGGTATTTTCTTTGTCACTATACTGCGCAACAAGACTTCATTTATCTCTTACTGCTCCTGTTGTGCTTTTTTTAGTTTCTCATTGTCGGCTTTGAAAACCTCTAGTTCAATAATAAGATTCCTCATTGTTTCTAGTACTTCCGTAGGTGAGCTTCCATCACTATTCTGTCTTTGATCTCCAAAAGGTCTCTGCTCTAGATTTCCTTCAATTCTGATTTCTGCATCACCCTGGGCTGCCATAATTCACACAAAACAAAAAGGGTTTTATGTTTGTAATAATAAAGGTTTATTAGTTTTTCATAAATAGAAATATATGCTAAGTAACAAAATGTGACCCTGTTCAAGGTCCATTCTTATAACCTTTGCTCTGATACAATATGTAATGTTTCCCAATTTTTCCATATAAAAATAAAATTGTGGTCATTAATTCTCAAATTAAAGATATATCTGATTTCAATCTTACTACATCAGAATCATATACTTCTTCCTTTCACCATTAGGGCTTACAGAAAATCCTTTAATTATTGATCATTAACAGACCTTATCCCTACTTAAGTCTTAAAGGGGATGGATCTCACTAAATCCCTAACTAGTAGATTATATTGGATTATAAAGAATTTATAATCACCCGTATCATAGTCTACACTATTACCCTTACCCCAACTATATCCTCATGGACAATATCACTACTAATAGTGAAAATGCATAATGGTTATATGACATTAATTTCAATTGCACAAGTAAGGCACATTACAGGAAGATTGATAATGAACGGGCATCCTTAACTCTGAAATGATAATACGTTTCCTTGGCTTTAGTGTAACAATGACCACCATTACGTGCAAGAGTTATGACTTGGAAGGTGGTAGTTAAGGCTAGTTATACGTATTACTCACTCACATATAACTATCGTCCCATCCACCTTGGCTTTAGTGTGACAGGGAACTTATAGACCCATTAATATCACAACGACCACCAGTATGTGCAAGAGTTATGACTTGGAAGGTGGTAGTTAAGGCTAGTTATATGTATTACTCACTCACATATAACTATCGTCCCATCCAAACTAACTCTTGGCACAAGGCCTTTCCTTGATTAACACTAATCGATGAGACGAAACAAAACTCTAACCGATTTTAGGATTAAGAAATAAACAATAATCCAGACTATCTATCAAATTTGATATCCCATGGACTGAGGCAGGATTATCTTAGGTACGATCAAGGT
>JASDQU010208343.1:27691-41408 GCA_032191745.1 Picea mariana | reverse complement strand
TATATAGAAATAAGAAAATGAGTACAGCGAATTCAAATCTTTAACTGCTTTACATAACAAAATCCTTGAAATCCAATCCCCAAGCAAGATTTGACACCCAAGAAGCAAGTTGAAACCTCAACTTATATCACAGTATGTCACTATGCCCAAATTATTAATGTAGCTTATTCCATTCGGTACAAAATAAATGTTATTATAACAAGGTGGTGTCATGCGGTCAATGTATAGAACCGATATTAATATTATATCTTTATGGTGTCCTCCAGTCAAGGTAGTTTTTATATGGGTAAACCAAAATAATTTATTAAAAATTTAATAAATAATTTAAATAATTTTATTGTAAAAAGAGAAGGTATAATTATTACTAGCATACTCCCGAAACGAATAGGTGGAAAGGAAACGCCGAAAAAAACTAACATATGTTTTTTTGACAATGCTAATTTTACCAATGTGCACCATTCTACTATGTTTTAAATCATAGAAAACCAAAATCATTCATTCAAAATCTTGCACCAACTCTGTGTTGTGATGTTGATGAACTTAAATATGCTTGGTTGAACATGAGAAACCCAACAAAAATATAACATAAGTATTTCTGTGGGAATTGAGCTCCTAAACTTCTTGGAATTTAAAGTTATGTTGGAAAACCAATTTTCTAAAATAGGAATACTAACATTTGAAAATATATTAAAATTTCAAAATAATACAAAACTAATTAAATTTTATATAATTATTTAGAGATTCATAATTTCTTATATTTTTCATAATATAAATTCATAAAAAAAAAAAATAAGTAAAATAGACAAAAAAAAAATAAATTCTTAGACTTTTGGTTTGTATAATCCTTTGCCTAAGTTAAAACTAACCATGTATTTACATTTCTCAGAACATGATTTAACAAGTTGGAGTAAAATAAGGCTCAATAAAACTTTTTGGACATGGCCGAGTATTTTATTTTCAATAGACTGTAGCTAAATTTCTATTTCCATCACAATACACATAGTCAAATCTTACATTTGTCATTATTAATGACAATCGAACAATCTACCTAGGAAAATATCAAACCAGTGATCAAAATGTAGTTATATTGTACTCTTTTTAATTTCTTTGGAACAAAGCAGTTTGAGAAGAGGGTTGCATCTACTTATCCTTAGACATAAATGAAATTGGTAAGAGCATTGTTGATTGAAGTTTCCTTGTTGAGATCCAATAATACATTATAAAGCTACAACAACACTCACCTAAGGCACACTAGATACGGAGAATTAAATGTTTTTCAAATTTATAATTGTGAATTTATGTTTTCCAAATTTATAATTGTGAGAAGTAAAAGGAATAATTTGTTGTCTATCTAGGCTCCTCTGTCTCACTAAATCATTTGTTACAAACCATTGGTCCTTTAAACTTAGTTGAAGAGCCAAGGTTATTTTAACAATTTTACCTTATCTTATTAATAATGTTATTTTTTTAATATTTTAAATTTCATTAGTAAAATTCAAAACTTACAATTACAAAGAAGTAAATTTCCATAGAAAATGCAAAATATATAAATATATATAAATATATATATATATATATATATATATATATATATTCAACAAAGAAATTAATTAAAAAATAATAATGGAATTGTTTTTACATAAAACTTAAAATACTAAATAATTAAAATATTTGGATTAATTTATCTTTCTAAAACATTATTCTTACATATTCTTTATTCTAATTTAATTAGATTTCATCTAAAATATTAAGATATCATTAAAACCTTATTAAGAATAAAAAATAATAATTAAATTAATACAATTTAAAACTAATTTGATATTCTAAATTTTATAATAATATATTTAAATAATTTTAAAAAATAAGTTTTTTATTTTATTTATTTGTAAGATAAGGTTATTTGAGGAAAATAGGTGACCCCTTTAATATTGTGTTAACCATAAATCAACTTGTCTTTATAAAAATTAGGAAAATATATTAATCAATAAAAACTCAAAAATATTAAATAGAAATTAAAATTTTATTTATACACAATAAATTCAAAAATATTAAATAGAAATTAAAATTTTATTTATACACAATAATATGATGGCACATTAAAATATTAAAATCATATAAAGAAATTAAACCCAAAACCCTAACTTTTATAAACGTTGTCACATACAAATTTGATAAAGAGAGTTATATCTTTTAATTCACCAATGTTTTATGTTCATAAGTGACCTTATCCAACACCAATACACTTGAAAATAAGACTTGTCTTCATCATCTCAGTTGTCTTAGTTATGCATTATTCAGGTGTTGCACAAGAGAAACACATGAAATTAGGTGTTGCACAAGAACTTAAAGTTGTTAGGAGATTCTTTGGAGTCTTCCCTGAGATTTTAATATAATTAATTAGGTTTGGAACTCTCGTTTGGTGATGAAAATTAAGAACCTCGACCACAACTTCTTAGGTATGATTCCTCTTCCTGTTTCGGGTTTAACTACATCTGCGTTCTGTGTTTAGCTACATCCGTAGTTTTTCCGATTTTATGCTCATCCCATGAAGCAACATTAAAAGGGAAATCCTTATCTGGATTGTAAATTCCATCCATTTAATCAGCATGGAGCAAAGTGAACGGTTGACTTTGCTCAAGTCCACTAGATACATATAATTGCAATCGAGATAATAAGTTTTATCTGGTTATCAAGGTAGTAGGTGTTCACTTTCCTTCTCCATCCATTTGCTTTAAGAATATGAAAAAACAAAGTTATATGAAATTTTAGGTAATTTTTTWAGTATTTTTAGAATGATATTCATTGTGAAATTTAAAATCTCCAGTATACAATATACTTGTTAAGAGCTCAACATGTGTTTTTACTCTTAAATTCTCTAGAAGTCCAGTTATAGTTCTCTCTATAAGTCCAAATTGCTAAATTATAGAAAAGGTGAGGAAATTGCTAAATTATTATAATGTTTTTAGATTTCAAACATTTTGTGACTAATACTTAGTTTATATTCATTCTTCATATTAAAATTATTTAAAGAATTTTATATTTCAAGCACTTAGTAAATGATAGCAGTAAAAAGAAGCGAAGACAATAATTTTAATTATTGTCAAGGCAGGTAAGGTTTTAAGAAATCATTATTATTTTTTAAGTTTTAAATGGAAAATATATGAAAAGAAGTCTAAACAATTTTTTATATTATAAATGTCCGATAAAAAAACCTCCCACTTCACACGTTTGAAAGGGTAGATAATTTTTGACCAAAATGCAATAGCCTAGTCCACGAAAGTTGCAGGCTCCAAAATAAAAAAGCTAGGATGCTAATTATAAGAAAGCAATGTGTTTGAATAGACTCCCCTGACGTTGGGGTCCCGCTGGGGCAGCAATTTCTTAGTGTTTTCATCCTATAAATCAGAGAACTGGCAGAGGTCAATACAAAGAGATGTGTTTGAGCTTTAAAACTTTGAGGAAGACGTTCAACCACCAACCTACGTCTAAAGGTAAACCAATCGAAACCATTTATTTAATTATTTAATTATTTTCTTGGCTCAGAAACTTGTCTCTTGCAGCCTGCAGGCCGTGACTTAGAATAAATACATGTTTCTAGTTGCTTTGATTCAAGAACTCCGATAGAAATTGCTACAAGATATTTAATGTAAATTTACATGAAAGCAAAGAAACTTTACATGAAAACTTTTTATAAAGTCAGGCTTGCTTCAGAAACTTTAAAATTTTATGTAGTCGAAGCTAGCTTCCGAATCTTGAAACATCATGCGCAGCAATTGGCTTATATCTATCAAAGTTTAAGTCGATTCCAGGCTAGATAAATTAGGAATATATTCATTTAACCACTAGAATCGATTTAAACAATCTTATTTGTCTACCTACTGTGTAATATATTTTCATTTTTTTTCCTTCTAGCAGTTCTAGGGTAGGTTCTATGATTAACAATATGAATAAAAGGTTAAATATGCGTGAAAATTTAATTAATTTACTGAAGTTTGCTAGACAATCCATCAATTTTAAATAGCGCTTGCTTACTTTGTTCATGAATTTGTCTTGCAAGCAAATCTACTCACAAATCAGTCGTTCTGGCGTGCAGCAATCAGGCTAGGGACATGCAGTGAAGCACATCTTGTGCAGACCGCTAGCCTGAATTTAAACAATGAGTATGCCAAATCTTTTAGGACTCAATCTTATGCCAAAATTTGGAAAAAAACTCAGCACATCAGTACTGACCAAGGACAAGAAACGAGAGACACATCTGCATCTCCTTTCCATTGTTACGGGGTTTTGGCAGAACACATTCTTGAATCTGACCAGGAAACTATAAAAGAGATTCTTCTGCCAAGTGTGCCAAAACTATATGATTTGGTTTCAGATTACTTCAATAACAGCGCCGAGGCCTCTACTCTCTTATTTCAATGTAGCATCTCCCACCTAATATTGAATATGAGGCTCTACCTCTTATTTTGTTTCTGTAGTGCCAATCCTTACAAAAAAAATTCTTAACTGTTCCCAAGTTGAGATGTCGAGCTATGGCATGGTCGTTTCACCTAAAGAAACTCAGGATGTGCTGGAACAAAAGCCCCTTACATGGAATCACAAGCCCGCTTTTCTCCAGTGGTAACTTCAACATACAGTGGTTCGAGTCTGTTTCTAATATTGGAGAAATATGGAAATCGTCATCGCTGATGAGGTTGACACATGCTTGGTTTCGAGGCTTGGATGCTCAGATATACTGTTGTTTGCTCGCTACTATCAGATTATTGCAATCTAAATGCAGGAAATCAGAGTTTTGAGGGGAGTCGGTGAAGAATGAGATGGTGCAATTGAAATGTAGGAAATCAGAGTTTTGAGGGGAGTCGGTGAAGAATAAAATGGTGAGTTTTGAGGTGAGTCGATGAAGGATAAGATAGTGAATGCAGACATTGGCAGTAGACAGACCCACGTGGAAGTTGTTTATTTGTTGCTGACAAATACACATGGCATTTGTTGATTTTATGTGGACAGACAACGAAAGATGCAAGGAATCTCTCCTTATAAGAACGCCATCGACGTAATAAGTAAATAAATATAATTATTTTGAAGTGAGGTAAAAAATGATTCATTAATTTTTTTCAAAATTAAATCAATTTAGATATTTTGAAATAAAACAAAATTTTATGGTAAATTTTCTTATTAATTAGATAAAACTATAATTTGAGCAAAGAAAAATTAAAGTTGAATATTATTTATAAAAATGACCAATCAAATCCATTTTTCTATTTAGCCATGATTGATGTGTTTAATTTTATTATCTACTTCGCTTTGTTGGAAGAACTCTTCCATACCTTCTCTTCCCTATCCCAATATTAATGGTCGAAGTTGTCATGTAAATGTCATATAAGTGACTATATGATTGAGATGTAGATGTATGTAGTCTTTAGTTAGAAAAAATTGTATTCATCTAAATATCTATGAATTTCAACTTCATATTTTTTTTTTAAATAAAAGTGGAGCTTTCTATTAATTCCAATTGAAAGATTACAAAAAAGAAATACAGCCTATCTGCATACACAAATATGCCTACAGCTGACGTAGAGTTGATTACATTTCTCTTCATGGTTTTCCCGAAGTCCAAATTCCCAAGACTTTCAGATTAGATCAATGGTCCAAATTTCCTCGGGATCAACAGTCCAGATCCTCTCGTGCGTTTCATGATTTTGTGTTTTGTAACTTCGCGACTTGGGTAGACAACTCCCTCCATGCTTCAAGCGCCCAATTGCCAAGTTCCCGAAATCTTCTCACGACAGATCAACGGTCTATATTTCCTTGGGATCAACATTTATGACCCTCTCACACATTTTGCAACTTCGAAACTTGGGCAGGCAGCTCCCCCCATGCTTCGGAAACCCGATAGTCGAGTTCTCAAAATCTTCTCGCGTCAGATATACGATCCATATTTCCTCGGGATCAACGATCTAGATCCTCTCGCGCATTTCACGATTTCATGTTTCGCGACTTCGCAACCTGGGCTGACAACTTCATCCCTTCTTCGGACTCTCGATAGTTGAGTTCCCAAAAGTTTCTCGAGTCAGATCAATGGATCTAGATCGACGGTCCAGATATTCTCAAGCACCAATGGTCTATATCCTCTCTCACTTTTCACGACTTCGTGACTTTGGGGAGTAGCATCCTCCATGCTTCTAACTCACGATTGTCGAGTTCCCGAAATCAACTATCGATTGAAGATCTTCTGCACTCTCTCCTAAGCTTCTGATCATTTCTGACTTGGAAGAATTTTTAAGTGGACAGAGGTGACACCTTGTCCTGATGAGGGCCATCTAGTTGGGCAAGCTCCTCGCATTGGAGCCAGAGGGGTGAGCTTTGGGACTGCTTGGAATCGTGGAGAATGAACTGTTGCATAGAGGCAACCCCTGCATTGGCCAGTCCATCAGTTACTTTGTTTTCACTTCACCGAATGTGTGAGGGGGTTAGAGTTAGAGAGGGTCTTAGAAGAGCCTGGAAGCTATAAAGACGGCCAAGGAGGCACCAACTAGGAGCGATTTTCCCTGGATCTCTACCATTCAGGATTTTTGTAGCCAGGTCTATTATGATTTTAGAGTCTCCTTCAATGATCAAACAAGTAAGGTTTCAATCTAGAGCCATTTGCACCCCTTTGATGAGACCCCATATTTATGTTGAGTTATTGGTATCTCATCCGAGATTTTCTGCAATGATGATTTGTATTTGGCATGATCTGTTTCTTATGATCGCTCCATAGCCTGAGTGTCCAAGGTTTTCTTTTGATGCGTCATCAAAGTTGACCTTATAGAAGCCAAGTGGTGGGGGGAGCCACTTAGAGGCACTGAAAGATTTTGAAATTAGGGGGAGCCACTTAGAGGCACTGAAGGATTTTGAAATTAGGGGGGGCTATTGAGGAGGGGTGGAGTGAGAAAATGAGAAGCCCCAAGAGTTGAGGAGAGAAAGCTCACTTAGGTCAGTGGGGAAGTCTTCCTTGGTCCATAATTGTAGCTGAAGAGTTTCCTAGAGATGCAAGAGGATTGTGTTCCAGAGGAGGGTGGGGGGAGAGGGCTGGGAATGAAATATTATTCTATTCCTCTCTTTCCAAAGTCGTCAAACTATAAATCCTAGTTAGAGTTGTCAGGTTCTGTTCAAGATAGGGATTTTGTAGGAGCCAGAGCCCCAATCCCTGATGGTGCTTATGATGTTGTTTTTAACTCGTTTGGTTCTTCTAATGAAATGAGTGGCCTATTTCTAGATGTTCTCACTGAKTGGGCAGTTGTTTAGGAGGTGCTCCATGGTTTCTGCCTGGAGATGGCAGAGATGGAAAATGGAGGGGCCAATGAAACCTCATCTTTGAAGATTGTCCCAGGTTAAGATCTTGTTTTGGAGAAGAATCCAGAGGAAAGTAGAGATTTTGGGCCAAAGTTTTGATTTCCATATTGTTGTTCAGATGCTATCTTTCTGAAGATTGTGGAAATTCTCCTGAAGAGTGTATCCCTCCTTGAGAGTAAAGCTTCCATGAGGTGTGCATCCCCATCTAAGAATGTCTTGATCTATGCTTTTTCGGATTCGCCTTTGGGATGTAGCTTGTTTCCAATACTACAGGTCGCAGTCCATTGCCATTTGGAGTTCCTGATGACTAGATTTTCATCTTTGCCAGGGAGAGCTACTGGGGGTATCTATCCACAAGTCTGCTACTTTGAGAGTGGAAAGATCTTGAATGTCATTTTCATAGGATTGTAGATTTTCTTCCAGTTGAAGAGGTGGCATTTGTTGCCAGGAATCCATCCAGAATATGGCATTATGGCCATTACGAACTTCCCAGAAAGCATGTTCCTGTATGAGTGGTTGATTTTTCCAGGCCACATTCCATATGTTGGAGCCCTGAATTGTCTCCTTCATTCTTATAAGTTGACTTTGGTGCGTATTTGGGGCATATTTGCATTTCTAGATTTTTGCCCAGATCTTTGTTGGTGTTTTGAGCCATCTCCACCAAATTCGTGTTTCCATGGTGTTGTTTAATTTCCTAGGGTCCTGGAGGCCCAGACCACCTGAATATTTGGGCTTGCAGACTTTGTCCCAGCTGACTAGGGCCCATTTTTTATTTGGGTTGTGTCCATGCCAAAGAAAGTTTCTTTGCAGATTCCTTATTTTCTTTATGACTGATTGCAGGGTGGCTAGGGATGAGAAGAGGTAAGCTGGGATGGCTTGGGGGATTGACTTTAAGAGAACGATTATGGATGGAAAGTTGAGGGATTGAAAGGTCTAGTTGCTAAGATGGTTGGTGATGGAGAGTACGAGGGATTCCCAAAAGATGTTTTTGGTTGCTGAGTCAAAAAGAGGGAGGCCTAGGTAGCAGAGGAAAGAGTGCAGACATGGGTGTTCAGAAGTTGAGAAAGGCGTTGCTGGATTGCCACAGGAGTATTAAAAAAGAAGAGTTGTGATTTGGCTAGATTGAAGGTGGTGCCAGAGGCTTCACTGAAATCAGAGAGGATGGAATTTAGTTTAGTTGCTTCTTGTGTAGTGGGGGTGTTCATTAGCAGCATGCCATAAACAAATTGGTTGTGGGAGGCTATTGGTTGTAACCCATGAAGACGGAGGCCTTGGAGGGATCCATTTTGAATTGAAGCCCTGATATAGCATCCTAGGCCTTCAACCATTATGACAAAAAGGAACGGGGAGAGAGGGTCGCCTTTCCTTATTCCTCTTGAGGGGGAGAAGGGTTGAAAGGGGACACCATTGACGAGGATTAAGAAAAAGGTTNGCAGACATGGGTGTTCAGAAGTTGAGAAAGGCATTGCTGGATTGCCACAGGAGTATTAAAAAAGAAGAGTTGTGATTTGGCTAGATTGAAGGTGGTGCCAGAGGCTTCACTGAAATTAGAGAGGATGGAATTTAGTTTAGTTGCTTCTTGTGTAGTGGGGGTGTTCATTAGCAGCATGCCATAAACAAATTTGTTGTGGGAGGCTATTGGTTGTAACCCATGAAGACGGAGGCCTTGGAGGGATCCATTTTGAATTGAAGCCCTGATATAACATCCTAGGCCTTCAACCATTATGACAAAAAGGAACGGGGAGAGAGGTTCGCCTTTCCTTATTCCTCTTGAGGGGGAGAAGGGTTGAAAGGGGACACCATTGACGAGGATTAAGAAAAAGGTTGAGGAAATGAGGTTCGTTATCCAATAGACCCAATCCTTGTTGAAACCAAAAGCCGATAGTAGCGCTTTTATATATTGCCAGCTTAATTTGTCAAAAGATTTTGAAAAGTCAAGTTTTAGAAGCATACCTAGAGTATGAGTGCTTTTGAGCGAGTGAATGATTTCATGGAAAAGTATAACGCTATCCATGATTTGCCTTCCTTAGACATATCCTAATTTCTCTTTGGAGATGATGAAGGGTAGAATTGACTTGAGTCTTAGAGCTATGACCTTGGAAATGATTTTGTAGATCACATTGCAAAGAGATACAGGTCTGAAGTTCTTTGGATTTGTGACTCTTTGTTCTTTGGGTATTAGGGTGAGGAAAGTGGCATTTAGTGCTAGAAGAACTTTGCCTGAGTTGTGAGATTCCTCCACCATTTTCCACACTTCCTCCCTTAACATTGGCCAAGAGGAGTGGAAGAATTATGTTGTGAAACCATCTGGACCTAGAGCCTTGCCTGTGGGTAACTCCTGAATAGCCTGATCCACTTATGCTTGCATTATTGGTGTCATGAGAGCCTCATTCTGTTCTTGGGTGATTATAGTTTGGATATTTTGGGTCACCCTCTCTATTGCTAAGGTGCGGTCCACCTTGGGTTCTAAGAGGAGATCCGTGTAGAAGTTTTTCAACTCATGCATTATTTCTTGATTGATTAGTAGGATATTGCCTTGCGAGTCATCCATCTTCATGATGTGATTGATAAGGTGTCTGTGGATCATAGAACGGTGGAAGAATTTGGTGTTTTTCTCTCCCTCGTTGAGCCATTAGACCCAAGATTTCTGTCTCCATGGGATTTCTTCATTCTTGTGTCTTTCTTCTAGTTTCATTTTGAGTTCACTCTCCTACTTCCACTGAGTGATTGTGTATCCTGTGTGAATGAATTGACCCTGCAGTTTCTCTAGTTTTTATTCCATCATTTTTCTTTCCTGGAAAATGTTCCCAAAGACTTCTTTGTTCCATTTTCGCACCTGTTGTTTAAAATGTTTGAGTTTTTTCTAGAAGCAATACATTTTTGTACCCCTCTGTGTTACCACAGTGCTCCATGAGTGACGAGCTAACTCTTGGAAGTTTGGATGGGAGAGCCAAAAATTTTCAAATCTGAAGGGTTTAAGCTTGGGGGTGGCAATTGTGTCTAACCAGAGATGAAACGGCCAATGATCCGAACCTACCTTTGGAAGGATGTTGGAATCTACTAGGGGGACTTACAAAAGGAGAGTTCCTAAGATGAGGAAGTGATGAAAATTGCATGCTATTTGTTGGTGACTTGATCTTTTGTTGGTCCAGGTGTAGGTGTCATTGTCATTCTCAATATCTACCAGTCTGAGGTTCTCTATGAATTCCTGGAGTTTTGCGTTATCATGTTCCAGGTATTTTTTCCCCCCTCACTTCTCCTCCAGCATGAGAATCATGTTGAAGCCACCTCCTATTATCCATCGCTTTCCCTCTGCTAAGGAACCTAGGTAATCCAGTCTTTGAAGAAAGAGGTTTTTTTCTTAGTTGTTCTGTAGTCCATAGGCATTTGTGATCATTCCCTCCTTGTCTGAACCAATGGCTCTGTAATGTGTTGTGATGGTGCAAGGAGTGGAGAAGCTTTGATCAAGGATGATTGTAGTAGGATTCCATAGGATGGTCAGGCCTCCCGAAGCCCCTTTTGAGTCTGTTTAATAGGATTCACATTTGAGCCAACATCTTTTGATGATATCCTCTGCAGTATACCCTGCACATTTTGTCTCTTGTATCAAGAATATATCAGTGTCTTCCATTTTGATGCAATTTCGGAGAATCCTTTATTTGGATCTTCCATTTAGGCCTCCGATATTCCAGGTGAGGATATTCATAGTTAACAATTTGGTGGGTGGGAAAAGGAGCTCTCTGAGAGTTTGTGGATCTGTCCTGAGTTGATCATATAGTTTCCCGCCTCCTTTATTAGTTGTTGATCCAATTTTCTACCCCGTCGCTTGTTTTCTTTTGGGTGTTTTCTTGGATCTTGGTTTGGGTCTATGTTGATCCCCAACCTGGTTGTAGCCCCTGCTGATGAGTCTAGAAATACTTTGTAAACTTTCCTGATTTGGTCCTCTAGTAAGGTTTGAAGATCCTTCTTGTTGAGTGCTTCTTCTAACCTATCTAGGTTGATTTCTGCTAGGTTCTGCTCATCCAATTCCATGACTGTGTCTTCCTCTCTTTCTCTTTCTTTCCCTGAGACTAGGTGAGTCTGTGGATCTGCTTGGTTTGTTGGGGTTTGATGCTCCTGTGACGGTTGATCTTCCTTGTTATTGTTGGGATCATTCTCCATGATCTTGTGAGGGTTTTCCACCTCTTCTACCTTTGGGAGGCGGTTAAGGGCTTCAAATGAGTTTTTGTTTGGGTTCTTTTTTCTNCGGGGGGGGGGGGGCAGCATTGAGAGGGTAGTCTCTGAAAAGGTGTCCATGTTCATGGAATTTTTGACATCGGAAAGGGATGTGTTCATAGTCTGTTGTTTGGGCCCATTCCTCGTCTTGGTATTTTAATGTAACTATGTCTGGCAAAGCTTTGGAGATGTTCATGTAGACACATATTCATGCATAAGAGGTGTATTTTCTCTATTTGGTAGCTTCAGAAGATTTGAAATATTTACCCAGGGTGTTTCCTATGCCCAGTAAAATTTCCTCTAACCAGAACTCTTGAGGTAGGGAATAGAGGCGAATCCATACCGGTGCGTATGCGAAGTTTTCATTTTATGGGCATAAGAAATTTGTCTAGAAACGTAGATAGAGGCTAGTTGAGTTGTATAAATATGGCCCCCCTTCAAAGATCTTGTCCTTGTCCTCCAAGTTGTAGAATATTACTGTGAAGAAACCTTTGGAGCTCAGCTGGATCTCATAGTCTCCTTTGGGGTTCCACCACGCCTTGATCCAACGAGCTAGGTCATTTTCTAAGGGACAAAGACCTAGGAATTTTCCTATGAGGGCATGGTCTCTCATGAACTGCGTATGCTCCCCTATCCTGGTGGTTTTTATGATGTACCTAGGATCAACCAGGGCTTGGGGGATACATTTGTCAGGTATCCAGACCTGAACTACTTTTGGATACGAGGACTCAGCATCCATGTTTGAATCTTTGCTTATATCCATATCTTCCTACATATATTGGTCCCATAAGTGCAATGGTGGCTCAAAGGATGGTTGGTGCACTCGTGAGTTCTTTGGATCATTGGCAGTGATGTTACGGTAAGAGGGGGATTTCTCCCCCCCTTATGTTCCCATTGTTCTGTGGCATTTAGTGTCAGGGTGCAGAGGCAATCAATGTTTGCAGAGGAGTGTAGTCATGGTCAGGGTGGGAGGGAAGATGGTGCATGTAAAGCCTAACCCTAACCTTGCAGAGCTCTCTCTCAATTATGGCCTTCAACTCCATATTAACATTATACAAATACAAACTTTATCATAAGGGGTAAAAAAATTGATTCTTGCACCTTTCTCATACAAAAGCAACTACAATACCAATTAATCATGAATCAATATAAGAAAACCATGAAATCTACTTATTAGTCCCTACCATAGGCATAGAGGGACTATAGCAATCGATAATTTGTTGACCTCGTATTAGTTTGTCCTTTGACCACAAATATTTCCATAATACCTAATGTTGGAACTAGGGAACAAAAAACATTGATTTTTATATAATAAAAAGTACCATATATGTCATGATCTGATTGGATAACAGATTGTAGGTCTTATTTCTGGCTTCGTTATTCCCAATGTTTTATATGTTATCATATCCAAAAATTTTGATCGTATACGGTCTTTTTGAATCATATATTTTATTATGCATTGCTTAAAGGTGGATTAATGCTAGCATTAGTTTGAATGTTTGTCTTAGCATTTTCTGCTAGCTAAATTTATCCCAATGTTTGATATGCTAGCATATCCAAAGTTTGTCTATTTTTTATTATTATTAAGTACTTATCATACGTAAAGAGGCCTGCCATGTGCATTCTTTCTTAAATTTTTACACAGCGTGAGGCCCTTGGACAGTTCTGATAGCCTTAAATGTTTACCTAACATGCCTCACAGCCTTAAATGTTTACTTAACATGCCTATTACAATACATTTTCCTCTGATTTTTGGATACAATCTTGTCTGTAGTGAATTTGGACAATTAGACATGTTCTTGCAATTTGCAGGGTTGAGATCCTAAGCCCTTGTTTGCTTCAACTTTGCAAGGTTGGTTTCTGACATTTGCAGTTGAACCTGTTGTTCTGTATCACAAGATGCAACAACTACCGTCCCACAAAAATGTGAGAATGTCGTTGGAGATAGAACTTGGGATTTTATCTGCTTCATACACTATAAAAACTATAGTTTCATAGGAAAATTGGACACTAATGGAATGTATATTTCCGGTAAGTCCAATGTCTCCAACCCTGATGCCTTTAAAACAACATATCATGCCTTTAAGATATGATATGTACATCAAAGTGTGGCATGAATGTGTAATAGCATGGTGGACTGATTTACTTTCATTTTTTAAATTAAGTAGGT
>JASDQU010208343.1:4641-16544 GCA_032191745.1 Picea mariana | reverse complement strand
TTTTTGGCATATACATTGATAAATTAAAAGAATGCTTGGAAAAAACAGGTTGTGTTGGCCCTACTCTCACTGGTGTAGTTGTCAATCTTCTTCTTTATGCCGATGATATTGTTCTTATGGCAAGGAGTCCCCATGATCTTGAAAACCAACTAAGAATCCTCAATGATTTTTGGTCCAATATGGGTATCACTAAGGTCATGCTTATTAAATCCAATAAGATCCCTTATGATACTTTGGTATATGACAACATCAACTTGGAGGAAGTGACTTCATACAAATATCTTGGAATTGATATTCACCACAAGCTTAATTGGAATTATAGCATTGAGAAAAGGATTATTAGGGGATGTAAAGCTTATTATGGGCTTGAAAACAATTGTAAATCAACTGAACTTTGGAGTTGGGATAAGAAGAAACTCCTCTTTGAGACTCTTGTTACACCTGTTATTCTTTATGGATGTGAAGTCTAGGACTGTAGTATCTCTCGTGAATCTTGGAGAAACATAGAGCAAATACAAAAGAATTTTATAACCTATAATCTCAAAATTAAAGGAAATACACCCTATCCCATCCTCCTCGTAGAAACAAGCCTCTCCCCCATTGAGAGCATGGCTATGACTAGATACCTAATGTATAAAAACAAGTTAAACAACATGGAAGACAAGAGGCTACCTAAAATTGCTTCCAAATCAAGTCATAACCACCATCGACTCAAAAGAGGATGGCATAAAGATGCCTGGTCTTGGCTAAACTATTGGGAAATCATGGAAGAAACCATTTTGCAGAATAAAGATACTATTAAAAAAAATGTCAAATCAAAATTTAAGGAAAAGATGTGGTGTGATAAAGAGTTAGAGGAAAAAAGAAAATTAAGGTATTATAAATATGTAATCAACCATAATCTAGAAGATCAAAACTATCTATCTGTTTTGCCAAGTGTAAAGAAAAAAATAAGCATTGCTAAGATAAGAACAAATTCTCATGAGCTCCATAGTGAAAACTAGGCGTTGGTCAATTCCTAAAACGCCATGGGATGAAAGAGTGGGTCACCTTTGTGACACTAAGAAGGTTGAAGATGAAAAACATTTTCTATTAGATTGTCCAGCCTATACCCATATTAGATCTCATTTTCAAAATATTGATCACACTACCAACCTTCCTAACCTCTTAACTTAAAAAAAGTTTGGTGATCTTGGAAAGCTTCTCTTAATGTTTTTCGAGCACAGAAACAAAATTCTAAAGAATCACAAGTAATCACTTACCCTCTTAAGGTCCGATAGACCAATTAGGTCTTAGTGGACATTAATCATCATCATCATCATCATCATCATAAATTACTATAAATATTGGTACAATGTTGTAATATTTTATAAATTACTAAATCTCATGTTGCATGACTATAAATGTGAACCTTCGACTCCGTAATTGTTGGGTGCAAAATGTACATGATGGAAGTGTCGTGTGCAAAATGTATATCACAGAACAAGCTAGATATGAAAAACGAAAAATAAAAATAAATTTGAATAATTAATTGAATAAAATTTAACAAAACATTATCACATATTAATAGTGAATACAGTATTTAATATTAATATTATAGGATAGATATCATAAATTTAATTTATAGTTTATTTATTAATATTAATATAAAATACTATATACAAGTATATATCCATTTTAACTCTACACTCAAGAAGTATCAATTTCTAGGTACAAATATTTATTATCATAAACAAAATCAAAATTCCAAATTTACATTTAAAAACATTAAAAATAATATTAAATAAAATTTAAATAATTGTTTATACTATAGTAAAAAAATGTTATAGTTCAAATCCAGAGGGGGGTAGGGTATGTATACCTCCGTAGACTTTACCAATCAAATAGTTGGGCGGAGGGGGGTCCGTTGTCCCACAAACAAGGGGGTCTCATACACCAATGGGTCCGTTGTCCCACAAACAAGGGGGTCTCATACACCAATTTGGTGTGGTTTGGTCGTGACCTTAAAAATAGATTATTATTATTATTATATAAATTAACATGAAAAATAAATAAATAAAATAATTAATTGAATCAAATTTAACAAAACATTATCACATATTAATATTGAATACAATATTTAATATTAATATTATAGGATAGATATCATTAATTTGATTTATAGTTTATTTATTAATATTAATATTAAATAGTATATACAAGTGTATATCCATTTTAACTCTAGAATCAAGAAGTATCAATTTCTAGATACAACCTTTATTATCATAAACAAAATCAAAATTCCAAAATTCCAAATTTACATTTTAAAACATTAAAAATAATATTAAATTAAATTTAAATAACTGTTTATACTATTCTTTAAATAAAAAGTGTTATAACATTATATAAATTACTATAAATCTGGGTACAATGTTATAATATTCTATAAATTACTAAATCTCATGTTGGGGTCGGGTTGGACTCCTCATACATAAGCATGACTATAAATGTGAACCCCCTACTCCGCGAACCTCCTGATACATAAGCATGACTATAAATGTGAACTAAATGTGAACCTCCTACTCCGTGAACCCGTAACTCTGTAATTGTTTGGTGCAAAATGTATATGACAGAAGTGTTGTGTGCAAAATGTATATCATGGAACACCCTGGACAAGAAAAATGAAAAATAAAAATAATATGTCGGAAGTGTTGTGTGCAAAATGTATAACACGAAACAAGTTGGACATGAAAAATGAAAAATAAAAATAAATTTGAATAATTAATTGAATAAAATTTAACGAAGCATTATCACATATTAATATTGAATATGATATTGTCCAAAGGGGTTGGATCCAATGGTGGAAAGCGAGGAGTTTTTCAAACATACTAAATATGATATTCAAACATAATGTTGTCTTATTAAGTTGACTTGTTGTAATAGTTATTTACACTTTATGGCATTTTATTTTTCGAACTAGTTTCTTATAATTTTTTGATTTGATTCTTAGACATCTAGTCTTTTCTAGTTGATGATAGCTTAGATATAGGAAGTGTTTTTGCACTTTCACTTTGTACTGCAAATAGTTTACTCAATAGTCCCATTGATCTACTTTTGCATTGAATTGTACTCAAGAGTCCCGTTGACCTACTTTTGCAATCATTTGTTGGACATTAATAAAATTCTAGTATTTCAAATTTCTTTTGCAATATACTTGAATAATGTATATGTAAGTTCCTAATTCCTACCAAAATAGATCCATTTTAAACTCAAGTACTAAGAGGGATCAAATATCTTAATGTGCAAGTTTTATTTTATTATTTAAAATTATTTTTTATTAAATTTAATTAGAAATGATATATAATGAATATTTTAGTGAATGTGGGGTTTTCTATTAATATGTTATTTCTCAAAAAAAAAAAAATTTAGGAAAGTGTTTAAGTTTTGTTATTATTTAATAAGATTGTGTAATTAAAAAGAAATAATTTAAGTAATTGAGTTACTTTACTTAAATTATTTTGACAAAATATCTTGAAAATATATGTTTATAAGGTTATTTTTTATTTAAAATAATTATAAATATAAATATAATAAATTATTAAGATAATATAATTTTTTATTGAAAAAATATATGAATATAAATATACAATAAATTATTAAAATGTTTAAATAATTAAGAACTCTTGAATCGACACAATTTAGAACTGTTGACTTGTGTTGACTTTTTTCATTTTCAATATGAACTCTCTCTATATATGATTTCAAGGAATTATCTGTTGGCTATTAGCATGGATTTGATGTGGATCATGTGTTTAACTTTAAATAATATAGGCTCCGAGGGTGTAAAAATCATTAATCTTTGATAAAACAATTAAATGTAAAATGATGGATTTTTATTAGATATCAAATTTTATTGTTGTAGAACTTAAGATATTTATAATTCCATTGTTAATCTATGTTCATAAGTTTCACACCCTATCCATTTCCTCTCATTCACAGCTACTGCTAATACCAGTGATTTGTTTTTATCAAAGCTTACAATTCTGTCAAACGGTTGTATTAAACCATGCCGATTCCATCTCATTAATGGCTTAATATAGTAGTTTTTACTTATCCCTTCCTTCAGTGCCTTTTCCCTGATAAATTTAGTGCCTCCTGAAAATTTGCTTCTTTGCCCCTTATTTTAGCACATCCCAAATGGATATAAAGTGTTGCTTTTATAACCAGTGGCCACCCATTTCTTGTTTATTTAGGGGATTTCTTTTACGTTAATTTGCTGCCAAAATTTTCACAATCCCTAACTTTTCTGAGTTTGTTGTGACTGTCCTTAAATTCATCTTTCTTTTTCGAGACAAATTTTAATTTAATCGTCTTATTTCCGCATCCTAGAGTTTGATCATGTACAAGACGAGTTTCTACTATTGTTTTAAACATTCACGTCCTAGCGTTTAATTTTGTTTCTTAGGTTTGAGAATTTTGTCTTTTTATCTGAGGCTAGCTTTCGTCTATTTTTCTATTTAGATCTCCAAGGCTTCTTTTAAAAACTATTACCCGAGCCGATTTTCCACTAGCATTTTCGGAATTCACGTCCTATGGTTCAGTTTTGTTTCTTAGGTTCAGATGTTACTTATGTGTTTAAATATGTTGTAGTAAAGAAGGCGATCTGTGGTATACCCCTATTTACTTTGACTACTCTCTAAAGTAATACTCCTGATTTCTGTAGCGCCATTTTTATTTTCAGGTGACCGGGTCAAAATGAGTATCAAAGGGAGTAAAGGGAACGCAGAAGGAACCATTGAAGCTGTCAATAGCAGTTCCATCGTTGTTCAGAACTGGGTTGAGTCTCTAATTCCCAAGAAATTGCAGTGTTTATGTAGAAACATCGGTTTTGTAGCATTGTTGGTTACCAAAGTGGGCACTGTTCAACAAATGCCTTCAGTTGGAATGCCTCTCATTCATAAGATTTTGACAACAGAGAACTTGAAGAGTGTTGAGCGTGACCTGCCAGATGATTTTGGCAAGCTTTTTAAACAATTCGAGTCAATTGGTGGAGCTATTGTTGATCAAGCGACGTGGGTCAAACTCCTATCGAATAAACAGGTCAGATCAGTAATTTCAAATCTTTATAAGACATTCACATTCAAAGAAGAGTTCGTAAAAATTCTTGAATCCATGGTAAGGAAAGAGTTCTGGAGTACTTTTCTAAAGAAGTTTGAATATCAAGGCACAGAAACCATAAATCTTTTACAGCAGAACCAACATTCAGAAGAAGACAAATTCCTCTTGACAATGAAGTGCGAGATGTCAGTGATGACAAGCAAACCGGTATGCAGGTTCATCGAGGCTTGTGAAGTCCAGAGTTCTCGGATTCCTTATATCCAGAATCCTCAAACGCATTCCTGCTTCGAGGGGTAATGAAACATTCGTTACTGTAGGCACCCAAGTTCTCTCGTCGTTCTATTTATTCAGCTTTGGTTGCTGAGACTGTGTATAGGAGTTGTGAGTGACCAACTTTGCACCCAAGGGAGACGAGTTGGAGTCGGTGAAGGGAGTTGGTGAAATAGAATACACGTAGACATAGAGGATTGGACGATGTTAATAAACAGATGTCAGTTTTGTATACGTTTTGGACAGACGACGAAGGTTGGGAAAAGAACCTCACCCTAGAGAACACCTTCGATGTAATTACTAAATCTCTTGTTGCTACGTCGTAATTGTTGGGCGCAAAATGTATATAACGAAATTGTTGTGTGAAGATTATATATCATGGAACAAGATGGACATGAAAAATGAAAAATAAAAATAAATTTGAATAATTAATTGAATAAAATATTATCACATATTAATAGTGAATATGATATTTAATATTAATATAAAATAAAATAGTATATACAATAAAATATGTTAATAAAATAGTATATTAATATTATCATAAATTTAATTAGTTTATTTATTAATATTCATATAAAATAGTATATACAAGTATATATCCATTTTAACTTTAAAGTCAAGAAGGATCAATTTCTAGGTACAAACTTTTATTATCATAAACAAAATCAAAATTTCAAATTTACATTTTAAAACATTAAAAATAATATTAAATAAAATTTAAATAATTGTTTATACTATTTTTTAACTAAAAAGTGTTATAGTATTATATAAATTACTATAAATCTTGGTACAATGTTATAATATTCTATAAACTAGCACAACCACATAATTGTGGCTGATGAACGACGAAAGGCATATCTCATCTGCAAATAAACCTTAATTCTTTTTTGCCCTATATTATTTACAATCAAACTTTAATTAACATATTAAAGTACAAACAAACCCTAATTTTTGCACAAAACCTTAATTACAGTTTTAAAATGAAATAGTATGAAAAACTCAGCTGCCACATAATCCATGCAAATATGCAAATGGTCAGGTAGTCTCGCATTGCACGGAATTTACCAGATGGTCAGGTAGTCTCGCATTGCACGGAATATACCAGGAAGGACAGAACGATATCAAGAATTACTGAAAAAGTGGTAGTAAAAAAAAGATTAATCTACAAGCTATGAGTGGCAGCTGGGCCATTGATTAAAAAAAACCTAATACATTTTGAAAGTTCAATTTCAAGATAAACAGTTTGATTGCAACAAATTATGCGATCATCGACAAGTCCTTGAACATTCGTCTAAATATGAACATGATCTACGCGAACTCCCAAGGTTTCTTTTCATTACAGGGTATTCTGAATCCGATTCTTCCAACGGTGGAGTTTTATGAAGAAATTCTTGTAATGCAACTTTTGCATTTTGATCAGAGTTGGCCTTTATTTTTTCTCTGTGGGTTGAATGGTTTTGCATATTTTCTATAGATGGTGAAAGTAATTGATAGCTTCCAGCGCTTTATCTCCACCGTATGTTTACCTTGCAAACACAAATATCCAATTTTTTTTTTATTAAAACTGTAAAAAGTACTATTGATGTCTACCCTAGATGTTTTGAAAATAAAAAACGTACCCCAGCAATGATTTTAACATTGATTGATTTTTTTTAACTGTGAAGAGTACTCTTGATGTCTCGAAACCCTAGATGTTTTGCAAATAAAAAACGTACCGTAGCAATAATTTGAGGGTTGAAAATAAGTCTTACCATACACCCAAGAAGGCTGCAATAGCGAGCCACCAGAGATGTGCAAGCGATAGATGAAGAACTATGATCCAACCAAAGGTGAGCAATCCCGCAATCGGACTATCCAAGGTTCATCAATCCAAACGATCTAGTCTAATCCAGTGACATGCCAGCGATCGAGAAACAACACTATCCAAGGTTTAGAAATCCAGAAAATAAATCCAGAGTAGTGACAAATTTGAAATGCAGAGGGATTAGGGAATTTCGTAAACAGAGATCTATGCAGCAAAGTGTAGAAGTGAAACCGCTATTCGATGGAGTGGAGATAAACCGCCAGCTGAGGGAGTGGAAATGTCATTGTAGAGCGCACCATCCAAAGGAAGCCCACATGACACTTGGCCATGTCGATCGTAGGTAAAAGTATTAAATGCAGTAAAAGAACTTAATTGCCATAAAAAAAACGTGGCCTGTGTATCATAAATCAAAATCGCAATATAAATTTAAACTGGCTCAGGTTTTCCCATAAATTTAAACGTGTCCCTCATAAAATTTAATCTGCATCCAAGCATGGCGTATATCATAAATAATTGCAAAACGCCTCAAGTATATGAGGCGCTCGTCTCCCATAAATTTAAAACGTGTCTCTCGTAAATTTAAACGTGGCACTGTGTTTCATTAATATTGCAAAAAGGTTAATTATTTAAACATGGCATATAGTGTTACAGTAATTTTTTAATATGATTAGGTAAATGTTAAAAAGTAAATAGGGTAACCGATGCATTCAAAAATACAAGAAAGTTATGAAGAGTAAATCACATTCATTGATTTGGAAGGACGACTAAGAATATGCCAGCATCTTCAATTTTTAGCCATCAGATTATAATCTTAGATTAAAAGGTAATTAATTGTGCCCATTGTCAATAGGTATACGCCTTTCGGCGTAAATACGTCTTTCGGCGTAATTACTAAATTTCATGTTGCTAAGCATGACTATAAATGTGAACCCGCTACTCCGTAATTGTTGGGTGCAAAAAGTATATGATGGAAGTATTGTGTGCAAAATGTATATCACGAAACAAGCTATCACAGAACAAGTTGGACATGAAAAATGAAAAATAAAAATAAATTTGAATAATTAATTGAATAAAATTTAACAAAACATTATCACATTTTAATAGTGAATACGATATTTAATATTAATATTGTAGGATAGATATCATAAATTTAATTTATAGTCTATTTATTAATATTAATATAAAATAGTATATACAAGTATATATCCATTTTAACTGTAAAGTCAAGAAGGATCAATTTCTAGGTACATACATTTATTATCATAAACAAATTAAAATTCCAAATTTACATTACAAATAATATTGAATAAAATTTAAATATTTGTTTATACTATTCTTTAAGTAAAAAGTGTTATAGTATTATTTAAATTAATATAAATCTTGGTACAATGTTATAATATTCTTTAAATTACTAAATCTCATATTGTCGTCTGTAGGGGTCGGTACTCATGATACATAAGCATGACTATAAATGTGAACCCGCTACTCCGTAATTGTTGGGTTCAAAATGTATATGATGGAAGTGTTGGGTGCTACATGAAAAATGAAAAATTTAATTAAATTTGAATAATTAATTGAATAAAATTTAACAAAACATTATCACATATTAATATTGAATATGATATTTAATATTAATATTATAAGATAGATATCCTTAATTTAATTTATAGTTTATTTATTAATATTAATATAAAATAGTATATACAAGTATATATCCATTTTAACTCTAGAGTCAAGAAGGATCAATTTCTAGATACAAACCTTTATTATCATAAACAAAATCAAAATTCCAAAATTCCAAATTTACATTTAAAAACATTAAAAATAATAGTAAATAACATTTAAATAATTGTTTATATTATTCTTTAAGTAAAAAGCGTTATAGCATTATATAAATTACTACAAATCTTCTTACAATGTTATAATATTCTATAAATTACTAGGTCGGACTGGTGATACATAAGCATGACTATAAATGTGAACCTGACCGGATTGTTGTATGCAAAATGTATATCACGAAACAGGTTGGACATGAAAAATGAAAAATAAAAATAAATTTGAATAATTAATTGAGTAAAATTTAACAAAACATATTTAATATTAATATTTTTTTAACAGAAACGGGTATTTGTATATTATCAAAAATTGGACATATTACAAAAAAGAGTTGACTGTAGATCTATCTTTCTACTAGTGACGAGAGTATAGATCGTCTTTCTTATAGCAGCGTGTCTGATAACCATTGTGTTGTATGCATTACAGACTTGCCATGTAAACATGGCTATGAAACTATGCAACAAAAACGGATGTTTACAATTCATAAAACCTGTGCTAAGGATGAGAGGGGCATGCTTCATCACTCGCATCATTCTCCTCAGCTTGATCAGTGTCCCCGTGCTGGTGGTTTTCTCTATCCCAGACGCGATCGAAAAATCTTGGGGCTATTTGGTCATGTTGATTGTTGGCCACTGAATGGAAGGTGGAGGGGATCCAAGACTCGTCTATACCTGTTGAGTGAACGGGATGTTGAGGAGGGCTTTGGTTGAGCTCTTCGAGCTGTCTTGTATTCTGATTTACTCCCTGCAACAAAATGGTTAATTCTCGGTTGTGCCTTTGTTCTAATCTTTGCATTTGATTTTGGACTGTAGCCACAGTTTCCTGAATTCACTAGTTTTCTTGCTGAAGTTCCCTGTGCGTAGAGTCCGCCTGGTTCTCTATTCTTCGACACTCAACCTGCAGTCCCTAGAATTGTCCCCACATATCCTCCAGAGCGCAGATAGGGTAGGTGCACTAGTCGTTGTTGCTTCAGCTCATTATTTCATTGTGAGCCAGGAGAGCATAGAGGGTGAACAGAGTGTGTCTGCGAGAGGAGGGAAGGGGGAGGAGAGTAATGGATTCAGAGGTGTGAGGGCGCTTGCTGGGAGTCTGGGCGAGTCTGGAGAAAGGCCTCCATAGGCTAATAAAAATGGGGTATCCATGATTGCCCACGAGTANATGAGCGTAGCACGTGGTCGACTGCGTGCCATGTGCCTGGAGTGGGGAGAGATGACAGGACATGAGAGGAGGGGGGGGAAGTTTCAGGAAGGAGATGGAGGGGGGAGAGTGACGAGGGGAGGGGAGTGGCGAGGCCTTGATATTGTTGGTGAAGGGGTGGTACAGTCCCGAGCTCTTTTAGGGGAGCTAAACATTAGAGAGTTTGATTGGTGCAGAGACTGCTATGTTCTAGAGTTTTTGCAGCTTTTGCCATTTTGTCTGCCTCCGTGTTTTGCTTTCACAAAATATGATAGAAGCTTATACGAACGAAAATTTTCTTAAATGAATTGATTGCCGCAAATATGATTTGGGGAGGTGCTTTTGTCGATCTAGGCATCCCTCTCAAATCCTTTATGACGATTTCAAAATCCTCCAAAACTGTTAGATCTTGAATGCACAGGTCCTGGGCTAGTTTGAGTCCCATATATGTGGCAAGGAGCTCGGCTTTGTTGTTTGACATCCTGCCTAGTCCCCAGGCGTAATCGATCAATTTTTTTTCCCTCGGAATCAAATATGACTCCCCCCGCACCTGCCACCCCTATATTTAATATTAATATTATAGAATAGATATCATTAATTTAATTTATAGTTTATTTATTAATATTAATATAAAATAATATATACAAGTATATATCCATTTTAACTCTAGAGTCAAGAAGGATCAATTTCTAGATACAAACCTTTATTATCATAAACAAAATCAAAATTTCAAAAATTTCAAATTTACATTTAAAAACATTAAAAGCAATATTAAAAAAATGTAAATAATTGTTTATACTATTCTTTAAGTAAAAAGTGTTATAGCATTATATAAATTACTATAAATCTTGGTACAATGTTATAATATTCTATAAATTACTAAATCTTATGTCGCAGTCGGACTTGTGTTATATGAGCGTGACTATAAATGTGAACCACCCCTCTCTGTAATTGTTGGGTGCAAAATGTATATGATGGAAGTGTTGTGTGCAAAATGTATATCATGGAACATGTTGGACATGAAAAATGAAAAATAAAAAAAAAATTGAATAATTAATTGAATAAAATTTAACAAACCATTATCACATTTTAATAGTGAATACGATATTTAATATTAATATTATAGGATAGATATCATAAATTTAATTTATAGTTTATTTATTAATATTAATATTAAATAGTATATACAAGTATATATCCATTTTAACTCTAAAGTCAAGAAGAATCAATTTCTAGATACAAACATTTATTATCATAAACAAATTAAAATTCCAAAATTCTAAATTTATATTTAAAAACTTTAAAAATAATATTGAATAAAATTTAAATAATTTTTTATACTATTCTTGGAGTAAAAAGTGTTATATTATGGCATAAAGACGCCCAGTCTTGGATAAACTATTGGGGAATCATGGAAGAAACCATTTTGCGGAATAAAAATACTATTAAAAAAAACGTCAAATCAAAATTTAGGGAAAAAATGTGTTGTGATAAAGAGTTAGAGGAAAAAAGAAAATTAAGGTATTATAAAGATGTAATCAACCCTAATCTAGAAGATCAAAATTATCTATCTGTTTTGCCAAGTGTAAAGAAAAAAATAATCATTGCTAAGATAAGAACAAATTCTCACGAGCTCCATAGTGAAACTGGGCGTTGGTCAATTCCTAAAACGTCATGGGATGAAAGAGTGTGTCACCTTTGTGACACTAAGAAGGTT
>JASDQU010208342.1:14475-25272 GCA_032191745.1 Picea mariana | reverse complement strand
GAACTCCATAGAGATTCTATGTTCTACTATGTCCTCCTCTGCACAGTCTCACTTCTAAGGTATTTACTAACATTGAGGTCTCTTCTTGAGTTTAAGACTCTATATGGTATGTCTTCCTGGCACGTCTTTGTCCAGATTCCACAGAACTGGAAGTGTGTTTATGCATTGGCTACCAGAACCCGCAGTGTTCTGCCACACCCTCCTGGTATGAAGCCTTAAAGATTTCCAAACCTGAAATCAAATAACTCACAGATAGTAGAACCTGTATATCCCTGTAAATGCACATTCACAACATACATTCACAACATAAATACAACACTCAAAGACATTCATAGAACACAGACAATATGCAGAAAAAACTACTCTCGTTTGTATTAATAAAAATGTCTCTTTTTACAAGGTGTTCCTGAGCTCGAAATTCAATAGAGTCTCGAATCCTTCTCTCTGCTCCACTCTCTACTCGGCTAACCCTAAAACATATACCCATATCTTTTTACATGAGGGGGCTCTTTGAGATATTTCCTCCAAGCTACCTACTCTATTCAATCTACATTTAATTTTCAATGAATGGGATGTCTAGTCCAGATTGGAGCTAAATCCCAGCCTTACAACCATTAAAGGCTATCTACATCTAAAGCCTATGTATAGGCATGGTCTTTTGGCTCTAATAACCTTACAATATTAAATACCCTTAATTCAAATTCAAAATATGAGAGGGTTGGCACCTCTCTTTCTTGAATGCGCTGAGTGGGTTGGCTGGCTGGCGTATGGCTAGCTTGGGAGTGATGATCCTACATCAATCACTACTTTCTATATATACATTCTTCATGGCTCTGCAATATACTTGATTGGCAATCATGCTTGTAATTACACCTGAGCATCGGTATGCCCTCCTTGGGTATTGAATATTTTGACATGTTTTTGTTGTTGGTTGTTGTCCTTATATTGGATTATGGAAACCTTCACCCTATCTTACTGCTCTTTGAAGACTTATAATGTATTTTAATCATCTATTTCTCTTCTTGCCTCATACATTTGGGGGAATATGTTATAGGATCAATTTACACCATTGAAACATTTATTATCTTATTATCCTATTCTGTATCTTAATTGCATACAATTCCTCCCCATACCTCCTTAATATTTTCTAAAAAACACTTTTTTGAAAATTGTATGCACCTTGGTAATTATGTAACATGCATATACATGGGTCACTCCAAGGAAAGTACATGTTAATAAATGCTTAAATATATATGTGTGTGTGTGTGTGTGTGTGTAATTAAAATGTTGAGTTATGGTTTTGGTTAGTTTCCTAACTCATTTTACCCATACTCAACTATCTCTAACCAACTAGAGATGGCTTAAATAGAGAATTTAGTCCAAGGATAAAGGTAATGATTCATTGCAAATCAAATAAAACATCCATTTGGCTTCACCTACCATGTATGTAATCCCATATACCTCCCATTTTTTGTTGGTTCTTGACCTAGAAACCCTTGCTTCCAATCTTCTTTGAGCACCTTCCAATATGACTAGGATTTTCCCTTATACTCTCCTTGAGTCCGTGGGGAATCAAAGGCCAGAACCAAACTTTATAGCATGATCTTGGGTGGAGGGACCGAAAGTATTTTTGATGTTGCAGTGCCAGAAAAAGATAGGTATTCCATGTAACTACCAAAATTGTTGAATATTTATATGAATCTGATTCCTTCTAAAAGCATTGTTTTGTAATGCTTAATTTGTAGTTATTTCATATATGCTAAGTAGAACACTAGTTGCATTGATTATTCCTTTATATTTAATTGAACTAATAGGTATTTATCATTATAACTACCTCTCTGCATAGACTTTAATAATTGAAGTTCTTGTAGGTTGCAGAGGAAACTATCGGTAAAGAGAAAGAAGATTATGAAATTCAGGAATGACATCAAATGCATGACTGTTGGTGAGTTTATTATTATACTCCTCAAGACAGTTAGTTATTTCAATTGGATCGGTTATTAAATATTTGTTTTGTGATATATTTGTAATTTTCTTTATTTATAGTTATCTATTTTCTATAGTAAGACCACTACAATAGGGGATTTCCCCCAAAATAACTTACATACATTGCACATAGAACTGCATCAACGAAAAATATCAAATTTTCATTCTTAAAAAACAACATTGAACATACCATATTCAAGACTGTCATGTTCATTCTTTATACTACACCATTCTGTTGAGGATTGTATGGAACAATGGTTTGATGCTTGATTCCATGTTGATGAAGATATCTTTCAAACTCATTTGAAGTGTATTCCCTTTAACTATCAACACAAAGAGTGCTAATATGAGATTGAGATTCATTTTCAATCCATAGATGAAAATTTTCAAAAATTTCAAATGCTTGATATTTTTGTTTCAACAAATAAACCCAACACATCCTAGTGTAATCATCAATAAAGTTAATGATATATCTATTACCAAAGGAATATGGAATAGGTATAGGGCCATACAAATCAATGTGTATCAACTCTAGCTTTCTATGTGCTCTTGAAGTGGAATCATGAAAAGGTTGCTTGATGTGTTTACCAAGGATACAAGCCTCACATTGCTGCAAATTCCTTGGAATGGTAGGCAAACTAGAAACACCATTTTTCTTCAACACAGTAAATCTATCACAATCGATGTGCCGAAATATAGCATGTTAGAATAGACTGGAATAAAATTTACCTCCATCTTGTTGAGAAAGTTATGCATAATTATGTGCTCATGTAGATGTCCCTTCCAACTTCAATAGTATGTCATATTCCTATCCTATCATGATGACCATGTTGTTGGAAGATATCCTTATTTCAACTTTATCATAAAACATGTGAATGGAATGGAATTGCTATCAAATGTTCACAAGAAATAGCAAGTTCATTTACGATTCAAAAAGGTGGAGAAAATTATGCAAAAGAAAATCCAAGAATCCAAGAAATTTGAGACTAATGGTGCCAATTTCCATAGGTTTTAGTCTGGATCCATCTACAAACTTACTATACCATCAACATTTTCATTCAATTCTTCAAAAAAGTCTCTCTGAAAATTCATGTGGCAAGTTGCATCAAAATCAAGAAAAAAGCATCTCTCCAGGAAGCAATGAATTTTTGAACAATTCTTAATTTATGCTAGTATTTCAGTGAGAAATAAAAAATTGAGAATATTTAGGAGCTTTAGGAGCTTTATATTTTTATTTATTCTTGTATTTTATACTCTCCCATGGGATCCTACTTGTCTTTGCCTCATGTCCCTTGTTTCCACAACAGACACAAAGAATATATAAGCTCTCATAGGGATTATGCCTATGCCCCTGCATTTGAAATTCTTCTTTCCACATTCTTTCTTACTACCTTCTCCTTTAGATGAATCATATGATTGATTATTCCCTTTTTCAACTAGAGAATGCATTTTCTGCCACCAAGATACCAATATTGTTACAGTCAAAGGCTCTATGTTGAACAAGAAATAATTAACAAATATCAAGGAAAAGGTATTAGAAACTGAGAACCAATGTGTGGGTCGACCTTCCAAGGGTTAAAAATTAGCACCAATTTGATGAAAATTACAAAATCTATCATGGGATTGAAAACACATGATATTCTAATTTTGTTATAGATGATGAAATGAGATTCTTTTGAAGACCCATTTGAGGTATCAAAGATATCTTTCCATTGATATAATAAAATTTTTCTTTTGTATCCTATGGAGTGAGAAAATTATTCTTGAAACTCAAGGTATGGATGGCTGCACTATTCTACAGACTTTTTATACTTCAATCAATGATATCTCATAAACCATGAAATGAAATGAAATTTCATAAAAATCCCATTTGAGACAATAGAGAATCCTTTAAAATGAGATATAATACACCCCTTGAATTTTTTTGTATAGGTCGTATCATGTAATGTACCTAGGGAGGATAATATGGGGTACTATGGGGTACCTAGGGAGGCAACTAAGGGGATAATTGTTACACATAAAAGTTCCAAACTTAAGTACCTCACCCTAAGTGTCGCAAGTGTCGTAAAAGTGTCGTATGCACCTTGGTAAGTGTCTCAAGTGTCATGAAGTGTTGTATGCAACTTACTAAGTTTTGAATGCACTTTATATGTTTTTATATGTGTTTTAACCCATTGAAACCATCAAAGAACATTTTCCATGATTTGTAAGTCATATTGGAGGAAGAAACCCATCATTTCAAGGCTAGAAACACACTTTTTACTTGAAAAATATATCATTTTTGGGGGGATTTTTGAAGGGTAGCACCCCCTGGCCATGTTCGGGGGAGAGTCACCCCATATATCAACATCCCCTTTAAATTATTTATGGATTTATTATATAGGATCAATGCTCTGTCTCTAACTATAGGGGAGTGTTGATTTTGGTTAGAGGAAAATTTGGAGAATCTCGCCTCTTTCTGAAGGCCAACTGTTAGAGATGAGGTTTGTTTGGATCGAATGCTATCCTATGGAACTATCCTAGGATAATATCATAACCTAAAGGATTCATATCCTCAACTAATCCCCAAATCTACTCATGGTGGTTGAGCCTCCCAAGCCTATAAAAGGAGGCCATTCCAAGGTAAAGAAAAGACATACATATATATCAAATTTATGATATTGGGATTCATGCAAGGGTCTAGACGAGGAGATATTGGAGGAGTGTTGCATCATCATCCATGTTTGTAAGTATTCTCTTTGGATTCTCATTTTAATATACTTTTCCTATTTCCTTCAAGCTTGTGTATTCTTTCATGTGCTTGTCTATTGTTCCTTCAATCTTTGTAGATGGATTTGTTTGATCTAATATTATAGAGTAGGAGTTATTTGTTTCTCCTTACTATCTACTACATTTCAGGTATCAAGTTGTTTTAAGGAGTTTGAATACCAATATCGGATTGGAAGTAGCGAGGACAAACTTCAAAACTAGGTGTATCACACATTTTCTCCCTCTCTCTCTTTATGATTAGTTAAACTAATTTCAAAGGGATGTTAGTGTCCACTTGTGTTTTTTTGTCTTGGTATTAGGCGTCTGTAATCCAAGGGAAAGTTCACCTATCCACAGGGGAATATTTTCGTAACAGAAATTGGTGACTCCACTAGGGAAAGAAATTGAATTGTATTTCCTTGGATCGTCTAATATTTTTCCCACCTTTAGATATTATTTGATGTTTTTTTATGATGTACTTCCCTTTCTCTCTTCTTCATTGAATATTTGACAAAGTATTTGGCAAATATTTATGAGTTTTTATCCTTTTTTCCTGAGTTTTTGGTAATGTAAACACTCCTCTACTATGTACACCAAAGCGTTTATCTAGGATCAATGCTCCCCTATAGTGTATACCAGAGCGTTGTAGCACTCTATCCCTTTGGAAACAGGAGCGTTGATCTCCTTTTCTGAGTTCTTCTTCCCTTTTCTGCTCACTTTTTCTCAGTTTAATGCTGAGGATATTTTTTCTCACAGACCTTTGAATACTCTTGAATTTTTTTTTCTAAGAGTTGGGAATTTATCAATCATTTATGTTTATCCTTTTATTTTTCAATTTTTCTCTTAGTTGTGGTCCCCTTGGGTTAACATGATCCCTTGGTTCTTTTTTCCTCTTGATTTTATCTGATCTTCGTCTTGTAAAGATTTCAAATTTCTTGATTGTTTAGGATTATTCAACTAAGGTTTGCAAAGGTTTCTTGGTATTGAACCTTCTTGTCTTCATTTGAAACATCTCATTTTTCTGGATGATTAGGACTCTTATGTCAACCTAACTTGATTTATGTTTCTTGTTTCTTTTTGTTTGAGGATTTTCATGAGTGTTTATCTTCATTCTCTTTTTCATCTTTGAGTTATTAATTGAATGAGTTATAATACTTGTTTATTTTAGTTCTCGTTATCCTTTTAGTGTATTATTTGTTTTAAATATTTTTTCTTCGTTTCTTTTGTATCTACATCTGACTCTTCCATTTTGATTGAAAATAATGAAGCATTAAAGGATTTGCATTTGCTTTCTTTTAAAATCAAATAAATAAGATAACGGTGTTCTTTCTTTTGGGTAGCATAGTATATTTCTTTTAGAAAATTGCATTTGGGAATTGGAGTTTTTTTTTGAAGAAAGTTTAACCTTTTCTCCATACTGTATGTAGGATTCATTGAAGAAAAATATTTGCATCTCATTATTCTGTATTCTTTTGGAGTCGAGTCTAAAACATCATAAGTTTCACTTTCACACCCTTGAGTAAACAATAGCCCTAAAATGAATCGCTTATAAAATTGATCAGACACTTTTATATTGTCTAGTAGCAAACCTACATTAGCTTAAAGAGTAGGGCTTTGGACTAGGTTGTGAGGATAAATTTCCAAAAACATTAGAAAAACATAGAATCTTGTGAAAGGGAGCAGTAAATCCAATTGTTCATATAAGAATAGTTGGTATCCCCCTCTCACACAGGGGTTAAACACGAGGTTGCGTGCGAGAGAGCAACAATGATTTCCCCTCCAAAGCTTAAACCATGTAGCAGAAAGATTGTATATTGGGGGTTCTTCCTGAGAAACGATTGGTTTCATTTTGTCTTGGATATTTTTTATTCCAATCCACTTCTCTTCTGTTCTCTTGAAGAATTTTGGAATTTTTATCCTTCCCATACGTTCCTTCCTGATTGTCGATTGTACCCTCCTAGAGGCTGACTGCGATTTGGTAATCTTAGTGGCCTATATCTATAGGGTTGATGCACAAGATGATGGTGAAGGGGAGTCTTCATCGTACCTAGGGCATATGTTGGTCAAACTCACTCGGGCTCCTTGGAGGGTACACCCACAGGTAAAACTATATGGGAACTTGCACCAAGGCACAAGTTCGTTAAGAATGTTGCCAACATAATTGATCCACCCGCTCTATCCTAGCCCCTTCCTATATTGATATTGTGGTGTTGGATTTAATCACCAACTATTGGTTTCATTGTGGGAAGGTTTGTTTGATTGTTTTCGTATTACATTTGTAGCATATATTGTTTTTTTTCCTTAGTGGACCTTAGTTCGAGTCAGTGTCAATGGCATCAATTTTTGGGAGTACCAATGAAGGAACCCATTTACCAAGGAAACTTTCACCTTTCCTTCTTTTGGAAATGTTGGTCCTCCATGCATTGCCACACTGAGTCTTACGGGACTCACCATCGGGTTGCCATTTTGGTTGTTCCCCACTCCGGTGATCTCAATTTTTCCCAATTCTTCGAATGCATCTAATGATTCATATGTAATCACACCACACACAAATAAACCTCATGTCTACCTTTCACCTTCTTTACCTATTAGGTCTCCTTCCCTTTCTCCTTTTTCACCCATCAGGTCTCCTTCCATTTCTCCTTCTTCACCTAGCAAAATCTCTAAAGAAAGTAACCAGATTAATAATAAGAAGAAGAAACATAAGGGGAAGAAGAAGAAAAATTAGAAAGAGACCAAGCCTCCAACTTAATTATGTCATGTTGGATCCAAACAACCAACTACTGTTAATTGTACCAGGAGTGTTGATAAAGTCGACAAGCCTAAAATGAATAATACTAAACCCAAATTCCCTTGCAAGATTTGTAAGGGTGACCACTTTCTGAGGCATTTCCTTGGTCTCCCCAAGGTCTTAGAAATGTGGTATTCCATTTCATCAGCTCCTGTTGAACATGTTAGTGACACCTCATCAACTAGTGAATTTAAGTTTGGTAAGAAAATTAGAACTATAAAATTTCCTTGTATGTTATGCGAATGTGATCATTACTCTCACCTTTTCCCTCATATGGAAGAGGATTATTTTCTTTTGGAAAAGATTCAAATTCCAACTGGTTATCATAAGATCTCTCCAAAACTGTCATTAGTCAATTGAGTGGTCAATATGGTTCCATCCCCGGTCAGTCTGGTTTATCAGGTGGTCAATACGGTTTCATCCTCGATTGAACCACTAACACAAGTAGTTGATCAAGTTCTGTCATCAATCAACTTGACTCTTCATATAAAAAGTGAATCCCAAGTGAGTAATTCAGTTCCATCATAGATCAACCCCACTCTTCATCTGAAGAGTGCCAAAGTGGTCAATCCAGTTCTTTCATCGACCGATCCCACTCCTCCCTTAAACAACTCAATCAAAGTGGTCGATCAGGTTTTGTCATCGATCAATACCACTCCTCATTCAAAGAGTGAGGATGTCACTTAGGTCTATCTTGTTATATTGATTCACCAAGACAATGGTGCACTCTACCCATTCTAATGGCACCCCCTTCAAGCAATCAAATGATTTCTATTAATTGGAATCATTTGACATAACCTCGTCTNCTAAGGTCTATCTTGTTATATTGATTCACCAAGACAATGGTGCACTCTACCCATTCTAATGGCACCCCCTTCAAGCAATCAAATGATTTCTATTAATTGGAATCATTTGACATAACCTCGTCTTCCTTCTTACGTTACTTTCCAAATCACCGTGCAGGTTTGTGATAGGAATATTCCTAACACTATAATGGATGCAGGGTCTTTTGTTAGCATCTTATCCATGGATACTTGGAAAGATTTTGGTTCCCCGCATCTTGCACCCATGACTCAAAATCTGTTGACCTTTGAAAGAAGAGTTAGTCAACATTTAGGGATCCTTCCTCAATTTTCAGTTACTTTGGGAGGAAAATTAGTCTATGTCGATGTGATGGTAGTTCACGACCCCTTGGAATTTAACCTACTCCTCAAGTGATACTATGTCTATGTTATGAGATATTTCATGTATGCTCTCTTTTGAGTGATATGTTTCCCTCACAATGGAAACATAGTAACGATTGACCAACTTTCATTCATTAACCCTCATTTGATGGTCAACTATCCACCTTCCTTGAACGGTCCATACATGTCAACGATGTCTGCCCCGGTGGAGGTCAATTATGTAATGACCTACCCCATGTGTTCAACCCCACATGAAAGGGAATCTCTCCATTCTCCTAACTTAGATCTAGTAATTGACATGGTCATCTCTTAGATAGGGATATTAGAGACATATATCCCTACCCTTATCGAGGTCGTCGACATGTACACCTTAGAGATTTTTTTTCTTCCATCTAGCAAATATCTTCTGGAATCCATGGCTGACATTTTTCCCTTGACATGTATTCCTTCCAGAGAATTTTCCTCTTGGAATCCATGATCAATGAGAGGTTTTGAGCATAGTTTTTATTCTCTATGGAAATCTCATTAAAAAATGAAACAGAGGTCCTGAGCATAGTTTTTCTTCTTTGTGGAAAGCTCGTTAAAAAATGAAACAAAGGTCTTGAGCATAATTTTTATTCTCTATGGAAATATCGTTAAAAAATCAAAGAGAATTCATGAGCATAGTTCTTTCATGTGTCAAGATCATTAAAAAATGAAAAATTCACCTCTCCTATCAAGTAGAGTCTTTTCACTAGATCTAGTAGATATCGAGTCGAGTCTTTAGTTGGATCTTGTAGATGTCAAGTCAAGTATTTTGTTGGGTCTCGTATTTGAACCTTCCCTTCATCTTCCTTTGTCAGTTGACATTTTTTCCTCCATTCGGTACAAAAAACGGTGACAACGTAAGCGTCGAAAAATGAAACAAAGATTGGGGGGACATGTATTGAGCCTTTTATTATCATACTAGAGTTAAGCCAATATAATTTCAAGTTGGGGGTAGAGTACCAACCATCCATCGGTATCCCTCAAAACCTTTGGAAATTACATTGGGAAATTAAAAGCATAGTTTAATTTTGTTTCAAGATTCTATAAAAATGAAGCCAATTATGAGATTAGTCTTTGTTCTTTCTTGTGCTCATAAATACATGAGAATTTGACCGAATATAAATTTATCACTTTTTCGGACTCGTAAAGGTTATAAAAAAAAGGAACCCTCTGGGGTTTTATTTAAGCTCTTTTCAGACTCTCTAAACATGAAAATAGTGTCGATCGATATTGCTTCCTTTCACACTCGTTAAAAGGTTTGAAAGGGTGTCTTTTGAATGTTAGTTTATCTCTTTTTCGTCCTCGCGAGACCAATTACGAAAACATAACACTCTAATCAAGAATGATTATAATATTTCTCCCCTGTATTGTTTTACACTTTTTTCGGGCTTGGGAGACTAAATTTACAAAAAAGTCATCCATGGAGTCACCTTTAAGTTCTTTTTAGACTCTCTAAACATGAAAAAATACCGATTTTTCCTTCTCTGGACTCGCTAAATTGCACATTGAAGGACCCATATGGGAACAAACCCTTACTTTTTCCAATTCATTAAATAAAGAAAGAGGAACTTACCAAAGGTGAGTTATATCAAGCATGTGTTACCCTCCTCGAGATTGTTAAATGAAAAAGAGGTACTCATCTATTTGGGCGAGGGAAAAATTGAAGGAAGTGGATCAAGTTTTTGGGAATCCTTTATTGCATCTATTGTCTCCCTTGAAAATGGAACCTATTTTCATCTCGACTTACAATTGGGTAATCCTCTTTTCTCTGAGTCATACCAATTCCATGGGTCACCATACTTTTTTTTCTAGTCGAAGAGTGATCTTATTGTTTTCACATTACATTCTTGGTACTCATTGAGTCAATGTTTCCAAGTCAGTTATCATGTCTCATCATGTTCAAGGGAAGTTTCACTTCAAATCATCCATCTGTATTATTTCTAGTTTCAATTTCCTATGTTAGTCCATACTCATTCGATTCACCATCTTACATCACATTCCTATGTCAGATTTGTGTCAATGATGGGGTATACATCAAGTCCCTCCTTCGACATGCATTTT